>WOGO01000699.1:0-21528 GCA_015342085.1 Leptinotarsa defecta | reverse complement strand
AATGTGTTTGTCTTCAGGAAATTATTAAATGTTCCGCCATTTTGTAGCAGGTGAAGATATTGACTTCAAATTCTAGGGTTGTGAAGTATTCGTCAGGAGCTTCAAAATGATGTATCACAAGGCCCCCCCTTTCCATTTAATTTTTTTTTCCAGATGGCGCCCAGTCGCCATCTTGAAAGTTTCATCTTTGAATTTCACTTCGAAAAGGAAGTATTCTTGCATCAGTTTCAATATCCCAAATTTCAATTTTTCCAGTTGAACCGTTCAAAAAATAAAAGGGAAGGAACTTAAAGAAATGCATTGTATAATTACCTCATAGTAATTCATTTTTGGCATTATATTCATGTTTTTAGTTATTCTTCATCATTGTATCTGTTCAATAATGTTCTTATTGCTTGTAATCTGCCCATTACCTTCAAAAGTGAATTTAACAATGAGAAATCCCCATGTTAGTAAAATTCACTGCTGATAACTTGGCCAGATTCAACAAAGCATATCCAACAAAGGCTTTCCTTCACGAAACCACATCAAAGTATCAAACATTCAGAAACTCCCTTCAATAAACAAACACTTTCTGACCCCACTCGCCCCTATTCACGACCCAGTTGGCTGGTAAAGGGTATACCGGAAGGAAACAGCTACCTACCACAAAGTGAGAGCCTACTTCGATCATCTCTGCAGTGTTAACTAACGACAGCTTATATTTTATTACAGGTTAAGTGGATATGGTTTAATCACGATAATTATCTGGAATACTTGAACTTGATTTTGAAGCAATTAGAGTAGTAATTTGCAGGCGTCATAGCGTCAATACCTATTTATCGGGAATTAAGTGTTCAAAGTGGTTTACACGTAATTAGCAGTTTTTCTGGGAATATTTATGAAATGTTGAGAGCCGCAAAAAACTTCTAGATGTTGGATAAAAAAGCATTCCTTTTCGTAACTACAATTATTCTTCATGATGAGAAAGTAGTGGGAAAGTAGGGATTCAAATAACAGGGTGATAATTGAAAATACTTCTGAAAACTACTATATAAAATTAATAGATAAGTACTCTTTGATCATTCCCATATTGATTTCAATTTAAGAGCCACCGGTATACAGCTGTTTCAGCTTATTGGGCATCGTCAGTACCGGGCAGGCGGTCCTCGATTGAAGACAAAATGAGAAAAACCAAGAAAGTACTTGATGAAAATAGCTGCATAAACGCAAGCGAAACATAAGTGGAACGTCCTATTGGTGTGACACCCAAGTCAACTTGCCAAGTTGACTTGGGTGTCACAAGAATACAACCAACATCACCACCATTTATAGTATTACTTTTACCTGTAAAATATTCAACATTGTGATTTAAAAATTTTGTTTTTTTAATCTGCAAATTTTTCCTCATCCATTTGGCAACTTTAAACTCATCCTTTGTCGGCTTGTCTTCAATTTCCTCTCCGGGATGAACGTAGTCCTGCAAACAAAATTAATATATAATGATATTATAAACCAGCAAATCCCAAAAACACCCTACATAAAATTGTTTTTGATATTTTTTTTTAATATACACATAAGTATTGAGTAATTTTTTTGTAGCTAAAAAAAGTTAACAAATCATTTATTTCATTGTGTAAAGAAATAATTATAAAAACGTCACAACACAAAGCATATTTATTATATATTATCAACAGCAGCTTTCATTATTCAACATATATTAAGGTATAATAGTTTAAACTGAAAATTATCATGTTTAAATTGTTTCTAAATTTCTTAATATTTGTGAAAACTTACATCTTTCTTCCTCTTGCCTTTCTTCTTTTCCGCCATTTTGACAACTGTTCAATTTCATATGACAAACGACAGCAAAAGAGCAAACTCCAATAGAACAGTATAAAATAGAAGGTGTTTACTTCTATAGGCTGCCAATTATAGATTGTAGAAAACTTACAAAGCTTAAGGCACCTTTTCATGGACACTAAAATTTTTACTGAAGAGTAAAGACGCAGTAAAATATAAAAGTTCATGTGGTTCTCGGGGTTTTGACATGAGACGAATTCTTCAATTCATCGATGATTCGACAAAGAATCCGATGGATTCATTTATTGGTCCATTAAAAAATTAACGCGTTTCTATCGGTTGTAGCAATCCCTCAGAAATTTTCTGTTGAATTTAAAAAATCGCCTATAAATGATCAAGTTCATTACAGATTTCATAATCTTCGAGAAGAGATAACACTAGATATTATTGAGCTCATGAGAATTATAAATATACCAAAAGATACTTCCAATAGACAAAAGGTGTATATACGCATAGTTGGCAGACAGAGATCGACAATGAACAACCCGTCACAAGTCGCAAAGACAAGCTAATAGGACTGCTGTCCTATTAGCACAGCTTACTTAAGCTGTGCTATTAGCTTGTCAACGTTAAGACAATCCAGAAAGTCAAGCCAAGTGTTGCGCAAGATCTACGCCCCTGGGTTTTCAACTTTTATAGGGTGGGTGTGCCAAGCCAAGTGGCTATCGAAAGTGCTTTCTTCCTAACGAGGACCGACATAGTACAGCACGAAGACAAAAACCGAAACTCCAAACAGTTGAAGCGGTCGCCGTTAGACTAAACATAAGGCGTCATGGACAGCTGAGCATCTATTTGGTGTACCTACCCATTCAGGGAAACTTGAAGAGATTGCTTAGAGATGGGCCGAAAAGAACCGAACTGGTTTTTCGGAACAGGTATCAGTCAACTGTTCAGTGAACCTGTTCTATTCAATGAACTGAACTTGTTCAGACGGTGAGAGGCTATTCCAAAAACGCTTGCGTAGGTTGGTGCTGGAACCTGGATGACGTGACTGTTCTATGGCCTGTGCTCTCGGCTGCACTGAGAACTGACAAGTCAAAATTGTTTTCCATGAAATTTTTAACAGAAAAAATGCAAAACCAATTAACTAAATACCTACCTGTAGGTAGGAAGGTCTCTGTTCCTGTGAATTCTCCTCAGCGTGAGTTTTCACTGTTCCTTCAGCGGGTAGAAATTTGACCGTAGAGTGTGTTTTAAGCATATGACGCTTTTAATTTGTCACGGAAAATTTGAAGGAAATAACCTGCTTGCAAATTTCACAGTTGTTTCTCTGTGATTAAAAAAATCCAAGTAGGGCTTGATCTTTTATTTATTTTACACTAAAATTCAGTCTGTTACTGAAATAAAACTTCAGAACAACAAGACGGATGGAGGGAACGTACGAAAATTCGGTACTACTCGGAACCGAACCCTAAAAAGTGACCATGACGCAAGATGAGACGTCATTCAAGAATAGGTGAACATGAAGAGTTACAAAGAACAGGTTTTCGATAAGAACTGGAACAGTTCGAACAAGTTCTTCAAATTTGACTGTTCAGTGCCATCTCTACCATTGGTGATTTCAATGCAAAGTCGTAATAATGAAAACCGGAGAGACCAAGACCATGCGAGCATCCCCCGGAGAATCCAACATACTATCCCATAGCGGACAATGATCTCAAAATACTCGACACGATGATGGACCTGGAGGACGCTACGACACGACTGCAACAAGCAGTCCAGTAATCCACGGCGTGAAACCCACGGGAAGGCCAGCCTCGCATTTCAATCTCAACAAAATCAGAAAACTGCAAACCCTCCGAAACTGATATTAGACAAACCGATAGACAAAATTCAACATTGAAGACCAATTTGTATGGGAAATCCAGAAACTTCTGAGGAAGTGCCGCCAAAACCAGGGTATCATCTACAGCGATGGTGTCTCTTTTACCGACGAGGTGCAAAACATCGAGCAACAGGTCGAACAGACGGTACGCAGAATCAAACGACAGCGAAAAGATGTCGCTTGAACTATAAGCATCACATCGGCGAAGAAACACAGAGATATTGTCAGAGGTGGAATAGCGGTTATGGAGAATATCATCAACACCATATGCTGACTTCAACACTTCCTGTATTTTTCCTTCGAGACCACGGCCATCATGATCCTCAAACCCATCAAGAACCACACATTTCCCGACAATCATATAATAAGTTCAACCTCAACACCGAATACCCCAACCACTATCCCAAAATTGAATGCAGAGAACAAAGAGAATAGGGTACGTCCACGCCGATCAGGAAAAAACCGAAGCAATTGACGACAATTTCAAAAAACAAACTGAAGAGAATTATGCCTTAGTTGTCAATGCCCCAGCACTGGTATTTAGACCAGTGTTATGGATAGGTATTTCAATGTTAACACCCATACGTAGATAAGATGTGGCTAAGAAGTATTGTGCTATCAGCCATGTAACGTTGCAGAATAATAACATCTCCAACTAGATGAATTATCTCGAGAAAAATATCTGGTAGAGGAAAATATTTAACCCGCCACCTTTCGATCGTGAGTCGGGCGCACTACCTTTTGCGCTAATTCAGCGCTACTTCAAACTTGGATAAATCCAGAGAAAGTCGTCCACTGTGAAGAAGAAATTCAAATTTCGAAACACTCCGAAGTGATGAATATACGTAGATTCAGTAGGAGCAACCAAGCAGAAACAAATTGTACGACTGAAGAATTATGGGAGTTTAGAAAGAACAGTATTTTCGCCATCTCACAACATGATTTTGAAGTCATGGTATTATCCTAGGATATATTCCGTTATCTGTTTTCATCGGCGGTCACAGCAAAACTACCTTTAATATAATAGATAAACCAAAATTATATCGCTCCATCCAGACTCCTCATTTTTCCTAAAGAACATAAATTTCTTTCATAAGAGTCTATTTTCATTCCAAAACAACAAATTCACAATAATTGAGGCTTCCAATTCTCCACAATGCCTCGTAACCGAAACCAAAATAAAAACAATAGACCAGTTTTCAAATTCACCAACAAGTCCACCGATCAATCCGATTAATTCATTTATTGGTCTATTCGAAACATTAGCGCAATTCATAAGAAATTTTCTGTTGAATTTAAGAACTCGCCTAGTTTATTTGAACTACTTAACATTCAACTGGAGGTAGAGTGGGGATAGGGAAATGGCAAATAGCGATTTGAAATTTGACAAATGGGCCCTGCAATGGCTTCCAAATCGCAAGAGTTAGATGTTTTGGAAAATTGGGAAGAAATCGAAGAGACTGATGTAATGATTATCTTAGATCAATATTATGGAAATACAATATTCAACTATTATAGTAACTGTTTCCAATTTTATTTATTGCACATGTGTGGAAAGGTTATGTGAACTAGTTTTTTTTTAGGTTTTGGATAAAAAGTTTGGAGGTCTTATAACATCAAGTAGATCCTTAGATAGTAAAAGGTAGTTTAATATACTTGTGAGTTCAATCATTATTCTGGTTTTCATCTGTTTCAGCAGTAATGGCAATTTAGAAGAACCTTTAAAAATTATACTAACTGGTGAAGATGCCTTAAGAACCCAATATGTGCCTCCAGAACCAACTGTTAAAATACTTAAACGACCCTCTCAAGATTTACAGAATAACAGTGATTGTAAGGTGTATCAACCCAAAAAAACCTTGCAGCAACGTAAACAAGAATATGCGGAAGCTAGACTAAGGATATTGGGAGAAGCCAGCTCAGATAAACTAGATGAGACAGTCGAAACTACAAAGTAAGCAATATGTTTATCTCGTCCTAGATTCCATTTGCTACTTTATTTGTATTTTACTTCCTATCACTTATTATTTTTGATATATAATGGCTATGATTGCTTGGTAATTATTTGGTTAAACAGCTTATGTTGTGAAAAATATTATTGGGTTCACATATTTTTGTCTATTGATCACGATCTGAATCAGATCTACTTTTGAGAAATGTTCATCAATAGATGAATCTGCCTATACTTGCTGGAAATCCATCATGTATTCAATTAATTATTTATTGTGAGATTTTCATAAGGCAGTTCACAAACAACTATGATATTGCTTGAGAAAGCTATTGTATAGCGAAAGACTTGCTGCTGTATGACATATAGCAATAAGACAAGTTAACAAAATTACATTTTCATGTCTATGTCTTTCAAATGACAATCATTTTTTGAAAAACACAAAGAAAAGGATTTTTGTTGGAACTAATGATATTAGTTCATTTATGACTAGATTAACAATATTAAGTAATAACTTCAGCAATGCACTTGAATTAATTGAAAGTACAAAATGTCACTGTAGTATTTCTAAGTGCATTTCTCCTTGTTCAAGACTTGATTCAGTTCAATCAATTGTTTCTCTCAATACATTTTGCAACTTTGGAGACGTTATTCTTATAAATACATCTGAAATTCTTTATTTCAAGATTTCAAGAGTGGCTGGGGCAGTTCTATAGTAGACCCTTTCTTTAACATATCTCCAAATAAAGAAATCGAACCAGTAAAATCCGGTTAGTGGACTTTTTCACTTTGAGTATACATACAAACACTTGAAATTTTTTGTAAGAAATACATTATTTCATTGCTTATTATTATAGAACGGCAAAAAACAATTGACAAGAAATGTGTTGCGTTTCATAAAAGCTGGCCGAACACAGGTCAAAAAATTTTGCTTGGCAATATTGTATAACCTTTCACCATATCGCAGACGAGCCATAAACAATGTAGACATACTGGGTGCTGCTTGTCTGAACATTAGTTAGAGCCACTCAACCTTTTGATGTCAACCATCTCTTCTGGTTTATGGAGTGCTTTTTTTTTGGTGGTATCACTCACACTTGGATCCATACTCTTGCAACAGTATGGCAACGTCTGCTACTTCATCCATAACTCAATAAAACATGATCAGTTGTCAAAACAATTGTTTCATAACAAAAGTTTTGACTGTGCAAGTAACAGAACAGATATCATTTAGGTTCTAGACAATTTGTATTGAAAGAAAGTTTCAATCTGTATACGGCCAGCCATAGAAAGTCTTTTTTTGTGTAAAGTATGAAGTATAGTGTAAATATTTCGAATACATAAAGTCTTGACGCCGCTATCCCTTGCGATATTATTCAGTCTACTTTTGTGTTTCATCTGGTAGAGTTATATTTCTGACATTTTTTGTAGGCATGGAGTATGTAGGCAAATCTCTTATTTTTTTTTGCAGAATAATACAAAAATTAAGATTTGTTGAAGATGCAAATGTGATAAGATTGCCCAAGGGACCTGATGGTACAAATGGTTTTAATATTCGTAGGTAGTATATTTTAATGTGTAAATATTGATTGTACGATAATGATTTGCTGCCGCATATCATATTGGTTTGGACTTTATTAGAAAGTAGGTTCTCCTATGAGAGAGAGAGCAACTATCGAAATATGGATCTCTCACAATGTCACAAAAATACTGAATATCTAATGTTTCACAGAAATTCAAATGTATTTTCAATTTGAATTCTTTGCCACTTTTTTGTGATCACCATGGAACAACCATTGCCCAATTTCCTGAAACATTGGTTATTGTTTTTTGTTTGTTAACAATATGTTTTACTTGATAACTTCTTTTGTTATGTTAATTGTAACATTTTAAGATAGTTGGTCTAATGAATCAATTGGATGCTGATAGTTTCTAGGAACAGACCCAAACCAGTGAGATTTTCTTATAAAAATTGACATTACCTTATCTGAAAATTTCATAGGTCTCTCATGCATTAGAACTACTTTCAGATACATATCTCAACTACTTCTTCAGTACAAGTTGAATAAAAGCTGATGAATTTGTGAGCCAGGCAATTATTTTCTAGTTAGAAAAATTTATTTTGTACAATTAATGTTTATTCTCATTAAGCCAATTATAACCATTCCATTCTTTGGAAAAGATTGGAATGGAAAAGAATCAACCGGAAGGTTGACAGTTTTCAAAGGAGATATAGATATTTAACAGCTTTTGACTAATCAGAGGTCATCAAAATTATATTTGTTCTGTAGTTATTTTCAATTTGACCTCTAGACCTCGTGAAAAACGGATTCTGTTGTATCTGATCAAAAACATATCTTCTCAGGTGTCGACCTATGTATTCTTATATCTGAGACATGAATTCTATGCAAAATTTCTTGGAATGTAAGATATGATAATATTGAAGTTGGAATTGTGAAAAGTCATTGAACATCAAAAGTTACTAGTCCGTTTTAATTAAGGAAGAAATGGGCTGACGCTTATTTTTAATTCCCCTGGAGTATTATGTTTCTCATTCAAAAATATGTTTCTGTTTTTGCATTATATTAATCCCAATTTGATTCCATAAATTTATTTTTGTTTAACAACTCCAACATAGTGTGTCTTCTGATTCATGGTAACAACTAGGATCTAAAAATGTGTATATGATCTGCTGGCATACATAAAATTCATTTGAACTCTAATTTATTCTCATGGTGATATATATATATATATATATATATATATATAAACACACACACACACACACACACACATACATACTTAGTTTTCAATTGTTCAATTGTCAGAATTCATGCTAAGTGAAATAAATCCTGAAAAATCTATTTAGTTTCCACCCAGGATTGATGTATGTTGAACTAATGAAATTTTCAGGTGTGGCAAAAAAAAGTTATTTATTATTTTGATACAAATATGTAAGATTATGATTATTGTAAATGGTGTTTTATGTTATATTGATTACACATATTTTTAATAGAATGTATTATAAATATAAAATTATGAAGTTTAGTAAAAACAGTCATTTTATTATTAAAAGAGTTCAGTGACAAGATTAAAAGATGTATGCAATGGTTTCAGTTGAACTCACACTAAAAATAAAATGTTCCAAAAAACAATTCAAATTTGTAATGAATAACATGTATGAAGCTCAAAAATTGTAATGCTCATTCATTCAAAAGTAAAAGAACTGATTAGTGAACAGCAAAAATTTTGAAAGTAGTGCCATGTATTCAAATGAAATAATTCGATGAGATGTAAATCCATTCAAATTAACACATTCCCAATCACTGGGGAAAAGTGAAGTAATGAGATTACCATTTCCCAGTGCTAGTGATAATTTACCTGAGTCATGTAATAGAGATAACTAGTTCATTACTCAGAATTTCTTTCAATAAATGTATTTTCTATAAATGAAACTAAATAATTTTGTATGTTGATTGCTTCCAAATTTGTTTAGTAGTGATTTCTACAGAAATAACTTTCATATCTACTTCCTTATTGAGTAAGTGAAATAGGACCAAAAAAAGTTTGAACATTCGTAATATAGCTTTAAGTTTCAATGCTGAAGATCCAAAAATATTACCATTGAAATCATTCAACATTTTAAATTCTAATAGGAATATGTTGACCATAATTGGTTATGTGAAAACCAGTATAAAAGAGATTTTGATTTCTTACCTAGTCGTAACATTAAAGTTCGACAAGTTCTAAGCAAACAAAAACTTAGTAAAGGCGATGACATTTCACATCATTTTCACTTAGTCAGACTAGTTCTTTAAGGACAGTTGTGCCCAGTAATCCATTTGTGCAACACTGATGTGTCCTATGGAGGGTCAAAACAGTAGTCTGGTGGTGGATCACGAACGCTATGTTTTTGACTCTGATTTCTAAAAACTATTTGGTAATTTGAAAATCAAGCTTATAATTGCACGAAGTTTCGTTTCTTGCAATGGAAATAGATTGTTCAAATTTGAAATTGGTGCGTAATTATGATTTTTAATACTGATATACAATTTCTAAGCAGTAATATGTGCCTGATATGAGATGGTTGTTGCTGTGAGAACCTCCATTATTCGAAAAAAAAAAATTGAAATTTTCTATGTTTTTTACCACTTTTATTTGTAACTGACGTTACTGCAGTTTCGTCCTATAAGGACATTTTCAAACTTATACATTAAACTACATTATTAAATTACATTAGCCTTTATATAATACCACTGTAGGTAATAACAGAGATACATGAGTACCCGAATTTTGTTTACCTGTGACAATGTAGATACGTTAATTTGAAAACCGCTGAGTAAACTAGATTGATATCACCATCATTGATTTTGCACCCGCAATGTTTATGCTTATGAATTTCCAATGATTCCAAATAATTGAGTTTGCAACCCTTCCTTGCATAGTGCAAAATTTCCGCATCATTTATATTCGTTAATTTGTGGTTGCATCCCAAGGAATGGTTTGAAAACGTCGAATCATTTTTACCTAGTCTGAAGGAACTTTCATGTTCAGCATACTGTTTTGAGAAATTTCGACCACATTGTCCCACATTTCTCCAACTTGTCCACTTTATCTTTGGCATTGAAAAGGAAATCAGATAACCTGGCATGTGGTCTGAGTGCTTCTTCCACATTGTTTTTTCTGAAGAAACCCACAATAATCTCTGTTCTTTTACCAAACTCAAGTTACCCATTTCTTGATTTCTGATTGTTTGATTTGGAGGTATGTTAATCTGTGAGTGAATTTACGGCTTGGTTTTCTAACTTTTGGATTGTGTCTGTGTTGAAATCATTATTATGGCCTATCTGAGTAATTATTTTAATTTCCCTAGCTAGATTGTTAGCAGACAAAGATAGTGAGAATGCTCTGTGCAACATTGAATTGTAGGCTGCTAATTTATGACTGTGTGGATGGAAAGAACCACTTGGGATGATAATTTCAGTATAGCTAGGTTTTCTGAATATATTGAACTTGAATTTTTTTCTGATTGTGTGTAATGGTCAGGTCGAATGCCATCGTTATCTTTGAACGAAAAACGAATATCCAGAAAATTGTATCAGTCATTCAAAATGAAAACCTTAATGTCATCAAGAAATACCTTCCAATAGATTTAGGTATAGAAGGTGCTCGACCTCTGTGCCGCCGTGGCCCGGTGCACCTTTTCCTGACGAGTATTTGATGAAGAAACTATTAATCTTTCACGGACGTCGTGGGGTCTTCACTCCACTGAGTGACGGGGCCTCCTGAAGCGGACGGGTCGTCTGTAGCGTAATCTACAGCTTCCCCAACCAATGTTTTCATGAGTTTTTGTATCTTCCAAAACTTTCTGGTTCCTTGACTAAATGAACTGCTGAATGGGAGGCAGCTTCAAATCCTGAAGTCTGATGCATACATGAAGACAGGCTTATACATCGTGTTGAACAATAACACCTTGTTCTCAAGGTTGAGATTGATTTCCTATCAGTAAGGGGATAGAGTTTAGCTATCCTCATTTGTACCTTATGTTTGATGTTCTCAATGTGGTAAGACCACCATGTACATTCATTAGACCCAAGTACTCGACTCGTGGCTGCCATTCGATCTTCCTTATCCTCGTGATCGGAAAAAATTTATGTCTCCCCAGATGTATCGCCTAACTTTAATCTGGATTCACTTGTATCTTTCAATCCAGATAACAGCGTTCGAGCTCGTCCAATTCATGTTGCATGTAGACGATCCCAAACTCACGACCCATGGAAGAGGTAAGAGCCCTATTATCAGCGTATAGGGATGCTTTTATGTGGTCAGACCTAAGAAGGTCGCTCACGTAGACAATAGGGGAGACAGCACAACTTGCTGAGGCACTCCAGCCTGGATTACCCTGACTTTAAATGGGGTTCGTTCGACTCTCACTTGAAATGTTTCACCTTCCAAAAAGCACCTAATCCACCCCGGATTAGACCCCAAAAGGCAAGTTGAAATCGAGGAAAGGCCTTCAAAATATCGAGGAGGACTAAGTGCACGTTCTTGCCAATGTTAAGCTCCGAGATAAAGTTTTCGACCAGTATCAGGGTCTGAAGTTCGATGGAGTGTGCCCTGTTGAAACCGAATTGTTTCTCAGGTAGTACATTTGGTCATCGACTTCGTCAGTTAGCCTTTGCAGAATAACATGTTCAGCCAGCTTAGCCATTGAGAACAGCATGTTAATCGGACGGTGATTCTGGGGGAACAGCGAATTCTGACCCTGCTTTGGGATCATGACGACCAGGGCATGCTTTCACCTGCGGGGGAAGTACCCGAGGGTGATAGAACTGTATTTGAGGTTCGATATGGAAGGAATAAGATTTTCAGATAGCCGCTTCAACAACCTATTGGTGATTGAGTTGACCAGTGTCTTATTCTTAGGCTTGAAGGTCTTGATGTATCCCCTGAATTCTTCCTCTGAAGCCGGACGAATATCATCGTCCGGGCTAACGTAAAGCTGGAACTGGCGCCTTTTTGTATGTATCAGATTGCTCGCTCTTCCTGAAGCGGTAAAGGAACGGTCTTCCTTGAGTCGAGCTTAGGGGCGATAGTCAGTAATGGGATGGATTCTGATGCGCATTCCGATTTCAGACATTCCAAATTACAAGAAGATACAATAAAAGAGTACATCATTTTTCAAAACAAAACGAAGCCTGTTCCCAGTTTTATTTGTTTCCTCTGTGAGTTGGTGAAACATGCCGACAGAAAAGAAACGACCATTTAAAATAAAAGAAGAAGAACTGTTTCGTAACGAGGTATGACGTTATTCTGAATGTCATCTAGTACGTAGGTCACAGATTACAGAGAGATAAATACTGATTTTGAAGAGGTCTACGTTATTGTTTTTGTTTTGAAAATATAAACTACATTTTAATCGATATTATTTGAAAAATGGAAAAGTTAAAGGAAGCCACCGAAGAATTTATCACAGTGGAAACATTTACAGAATCTGACGCGGTACATCCCAGGTTTATAAAAGAAGATTCTGAGTTCATAAAAAAATATGAGAAAGAAAACTATTATTTTTGTGCTCAGTGTAATTTATTCTTTGCTCCAAATTATGTTGGACTTTGGACGCATTTCACAGAAGAAATAACCGAGCATCAATCATGTGGATCATGTTTTTATTGTAAGGGAAAGGTGTATGAATATAGTCTGAATGACGAGTCGAGAGTGTACCACAATTGTAGAGATTCAACAAAAAACTCAGGAAATTCTTAGGTGAATATTTGTGCATAACAGAACATTTTGCAAATTCAACAATTTTTAAGAAACATATTTCCCCTTTCACAAATGGTAGTAATCAGTTCAGTGACCATATAGAATGGTTCCTAGCTTGGATATTAAAGCATGCTAACTACTCAGCCCTACTCCAATCGTGGGACACATCACTGAAAAGTCATTGAGTTTGGACTAAAATCCTGTCTGTTGTGAGAGTCACCTAGAGGGATAAAAATAGCATTCCTATTTCCTATGCAGTATGAATATTACACAGAGGCTTTAGTATTGCAATTTTGGTCATTTTCATCTATCTTACAGGTACAGGAATTTGTATTTAGTCATGTAACAACTCGACTGCCACTGGCTTTAATCTGCCAGCCTACTAAATTTTAAGATAAATAAACAATAATTTTTTTTCTAATAAACAAATTCATAGCCTAAATTATTTTGGCATTCAAGTTTAAAAAAAATCAGTTTCACTACATGTATTGTGGTCTTATCACAAATTTACTCAAGTTATAGTATGTTTCAAGATAATTCATTTGATTCACTATTTGTTCTGAAAGAATTAGCGTAAACTACCTAGTAGTCAGTTCTGCCCTAGTATTCAAGTGAAAATTTCTCATTATTTATTGTTGTACCTACCTCAAATCTTTGCTTTGTTTGGACTTTGCAATAGATTCTTTGTGATAATGTATGCTTGGAAAAAGCATATATTTTTTGTGAAGTAGGTTATGTTTTGGGAGGTTGACTACTGTTGTACCTCAAAATTTGCTTGGACTTTGTAATAGAATCTTTGTGATAATATATACTTGGAAAAGCATGTTTTTTTGTGAATTAGGTTATGTTTCGGGGGCTGACTACTAGAATTTTATGATTTTCATTCGATTTAGTTGAAATTGACTCGGTCCATTGTTCTTGTTTTACTAGATATTTATTATATTATTTTCATAGTTTTAACAGCAATTCTACCAGTAGTCAGCTACATTTAAACTTTGTGTGCAGAGGCAGCTGTGGATCCGATAGTCAGCCATGTATAATTTATGTCACTTATTTATCTTTAGTATTTTCGTTACATTTAGATATTATCCTGTTCCAAAGACCGGTCCATTAATATCCATAAGATCACCTAAAGAAAGCTGTGGTGGTGATCAGGAATGGAATGAAGATTAGAGAGGAAAGTGAAGTTTTCGCTGTTCCACAAGGAACTCTTCAAGATAGACTCCATTCAAGGGTTCCTGAGATTTCTTGTAGAATGGTCCCAAAACAATCTTCTCCAAAGAAGAAGAAACTGCCATTGAAGACTGGTGCATAGCCTTGGCAAAAATCCGATGATCTCTTAAACACTGTTTATAATATCTGAAGATGAAAGAATAAATTCATTTTCAAACAACCATCCTGGAAAAAAATGGAATCAGGCTTTCTTAAGAAGAAATCTGAAGTTAATTGAGAGAACACTGGAAAACATATCCAAGGGTTGAGCTGCTGAGACAGTAGAAATTATCCGAAAGTGCTTCGGTGATTTTCTGAAGCATTTAGAAGATGAAGGAGCATTTGATTTACTCATGCAGCCAGATGGTATATTCAATGGGGACAAAATCAGTTTCTGTATCTTTCCCAAAACAGAAAAATTCTTGCAACCAGAGGGTACAAAAATGCATATAAAATCTCTTTTTATTTATATATTGGCTTCTGGTAGATGTTTGCCTCCTATGTGCGACCACTAAAAGATGTTATAAATAGTGTGCCTGCTCAATGGTTACTCAGAAAATCAGAGGCAGGATGGATTATAGTTAATATATTTCATGATTATATTGTGGAGTGTTCAAAACATTGGGTTGAAGATCAAAATATAACAAAACCTATACTTGTTTTCGTAGATGATCACATTGGGCCTCAGCGAATATTGTGATGAAAATGACATAATATTCATTCACTCTTTCCCAATGCAACACATTTGATTCAGTCTGCTGACACTAGTGTTTACAAGTATTTAAAGTCCGAGTGGAAAAATACCGAGCATGAATGAGGTTATTCAATCTGAAAATGTAAACTCTGTCCTAACAATGTCAACATTTTGTAAATTGTTGAGTATAATACTTGAAAAAGAAAATTTATCTGTTTCAATAAGAAACGTTTTCTGGAAAATGTGGGTGTATCTATTAAACCTGGATGCATTGGATTATGCAAAATGTGTTCAAAATAATCTTGAAACCTTTAATAAGAAGACCACACATCAATCAAATGCACCAGCTACAAAAATCAAGAAAACCCCTTCAAATACTGCTATCAAAGATTTTAAAATGCTGGAATTAATCCAAAAATTATCATTGATGTTTATAAATTTAGACTGAAAAAAGGAATGAAACTATAATGAGAAAAATGAGGTTAGAAGGCAAATAAAATAAAGCAGCTGAAGTGCAAAAAAGAAAAGCAGAAAAGGCTATGAATACTGTAAATAACAAAAAAAGAAACAAATAAAGAAAAGTAAAACAGTGGGGTGCTTAAAAAAAAAGCAAGAATGTGACGAGGAAATTGTTAGCGATATGGAAATTAATGATTTAAAAAAATATTGAATATGACCTTTGTCCTGAATGGTATCATCATTTGGAATGTACTACTGAATTTGTTAGAAACATTCATGAAAACATATTTGATTTGAAATTCATATGTTGTAAGTGCAGCTAGAAGAAAGCAGCTGAGAACAGGGTGGGCAGAAACTGATTACTGGTTTGAAGTGGTTGAGTACTGGTAAAAATGTTATCTTTTGAATAATGTTAGTTTTCAATATGCCTAGAAGAAAGAAATAATTTTTGTTTTCATTGATTTGATGAGAATGTTCAATAAATAATCACCAGTTTATAATTATTTCCTTTTTTCCATTGTAAATAATACTTGAACTACAGCATATGAAAATCGTGTTTAATGTTGGAAGGCTGACTACTGGGTGTTTTATCCTATAAAAGTTCTGAACCTTTGCCTGAATATTCTTCCAAGAGAAATTAGGTACAACTTATGAAAACTCTCATGACATTGCAATAAAGTCTGCCTCAAGAAAAGCAGGTCTAACAGTTCAGTAAAGTTATTTTGTGAAATTCTCAGAATAAATTTTGTATTAGGAAATATGTTGGTTTTCATAATGCAGAAGCCAATTTCGTAATATGAAAATTTATTATCACATTAAAGGAACTAGTATCTGAACTTTCGAAAACTTTATCAAAAGATACATTTTGGGGAAGAGTAACAATAATCCTATATCTCTAATTTGGTTGTTAATAGTATTTTACAAAAATAAAGTAATTCCACACTGTTAAAGTATGTTTCAAAATATTTTATCGTGACTTGACACCTTTAGTGAAAGTTTTCAGTTGATTAAGCTCTGAATTTCTCTTTGAGGGATATTTATAATTATGTGTTCAATATCATTGTAGTAGATAAAATGCTGACCTTTGCGATTAAATACTTATACAGCTGCCGGACTGAGTCATGGCCGGTAAAAAACCCCTCCCTCAAGATGTTCAGTAGATGTGTAGAAATCTGTTATCAGTCTGTTAGATTATTGGAGCTGTGAACGTAAATTTCTTTGACTGACGACTTGTTTATTTTGTGGAAATTCATTTTCAAAATGGTGTAATGACCGAAACTAAACAATATAGAAATATCAGGGAAAGTAGACAAAAGTGTGTTTCTATTCCTTTTTTCCTAATACTTTCTTTGTCATACACCGACCCAAACTTTACACAAACTTTACACGGTTTATCCTACCGGCCATGACTCTGTCCGGTAGCTGTAATTCTTTCTAATAAGCGAATTATTTTGAAACGATGTAGAACCTGATGTATCCTAAGATACCTACCTTAGATAAAAAATTATCTTTTTTCAAGTGGAAGGAACTATTCAATATTTGATGGTGGTTTGTGATATAGATAAATTGAAGTAAAATAATAAATTGATGGATGTACCCGTTACTACGTGGTAGAAGATCATCATGAAAAATGAGACATAAAACTTCTTATGTTTTATACCACTTGTATTTGTGACTAATGTTACTGCAGTTTCGTCCTACCAGAACATTTTCAAATTAACACAATATGGTATTAGTCCTACCAGGACATTTTCAGACTAATACAATATACAATACTAATACAATATTGTATTAGTCCTACCAGGATATTTTCAGACTAATACAATATACAATACTAATACAATATTGTATTAGTTCTACCAGAACATTTTCAAACCAACACAATATTCTACTAGTCCTACCTGGACATTTTCAGACTTATACAATATTGTATTTTAAACATAGGATGAAACTGCAGTTACAAGTGGTACAAAAACATAGGAAGTTTTTTAATCGACCTTTTTTGGGTATTTTTCCTTCCACAATCTGAAAAATATAAAAATACTCAAAAACTGCCGATAAAAAACTGATTTTCCTCCACAAAAAATGACTTCCGTTGAATATAGAAAGTTTTATTTTTCATTTTTCATAAATAAATGATGTAGTGTGGACATTTCCCAGTAACTTTTGAGCGGGACAAGATATCAACGTCGGACAAAAATTTCGTAAAGAAGTATTATTTTCATCAGTTGTTTTTTTTATAAGAAAGGGTCGCGTCACTCGTTGAGAGGGAGTTATCATTAATTTTTTTATGGAAAGAGGTATTGTGATTTGTGATACCTCTTTCGATATGCATTTCAATTCTCTATCCCACATTTTTTTATTTTTAGAAATCGGATTAGCCGTTCCCAAATATTTAGCGCAGTTTTGTGTTCGTTTTAGGTATCTGAAAACAAATTAAACAAATTAATTTCTTATATTATTGAATATTTCTAGGGTAATTTCGTTTGGAACACGTCTTATTCCAAGTATTAGCGCTCTGGAATAGACTGCGGCTGTATACCTCAGATTTTATCAATCCTCACAAAAAAAATCTAACAGCGTCGTATCAGGTAATGTAATAGGTCATTCTAAGGGACTAATTTTGTCTATCCACAGGTTTTGATTATTATCATCTAGCCACTTTTACACCAGCCCGTTAATTCTGAAATGTTACATCACATGAAAACTCTGCGATTTGTCAATTGTTCAAACTAGACAGGCACACGTGGTCCCTTGGAAGAATACACTTGAACACCTGAAATGACACCTCTATATGTTTTTGAGGGGATACGTGGTATCTGAAATGTACGATACAAAACCGCAGTTCATTTCAAAATTTGTGGATAGGAAAAGAGTTGCTGGCAACGACATTACCTTAGAAACATTTGAAAATGTAGGAAATACATTTGTAAACAAACATCCTTATTGCCACGGAGCGAATCGTGAACATTTTGAACATTAATTAGAATGAAGTGGAATAATCAGTTTCGATAATATTTTTTCTTGAAATTATATTTATCGTTCGTTTGCAGTTGTTACTAACGAACAAAAAACCGCTGGCTACTCGGGATCGAGAAATTACGTAAATACAAATTTAAAAAATAAAACAAGTCTTACTGCTTATCAAACAAGGTACCTATCACAAGACTGAAATTCCATTCGATAGCGCCCTCTTGGCGATAAGTGATGCAACACTATTGTCTTTGTTAGTAAAAAAAATGATAACCTTTTTACGTAAATTTCATCCTGTCCTGTTCAAAAATTAATAGGAAAGGAGGACTATTTACGTCCTCACCGTATATTACCAATGAGAGTATTGTTTATCTAATTAACTAATATAATTTATTTTTCAAATTTCAGGTGCCTTCAGGAATACAGGTATTCCAGCAGCTTGATATTTATGAGTCCATTTCTTGTGAAAAGTTTTCTATACTTACAAGTTCCTTGAAGTTGAAAATGGTTTGATTTTTTCAACAATATCAACTTTTTTGTGGTTATGAGTTTTAAATATATTTTTATCTAATGTTATTTCTGTTTGATTTCAATTAAATAACTATTTCCAGAAAGCTATCATATTTTCATCTTTAATATTTTACATGATCTATTCGAAACTCTTTTATGCAAAAACCTAATTGTGTAGGGATTAAGGTGGTGATTCAATGCAAGACAATACTTTTTGTATCAAGTCTTGAAATCCTAAATTTGGCATGTATGTTATATGTAGTGAGATATAACATGTATATAGAAGAAAGATGAGTAATCACGGAAATCATTTATGTTTTCATGAAAACAAAAAAATGAGGAAAAATTCGAAACTTTTTCACAATGTGAATTTACGCAAATGAGTCATGACAAATAATTCAGAAATTTGATAATTGAGAAATTTGAGTACAAGGACACTGTGTTATCCAAATTTGTCAATTTATATTCTATTCTACCTTTGTATATATACTATCCATCCTCTATATACAAAGATTCTACCTTTTTACATATACAGTATACAGTAGCCAAACACATGAAACAATTCCACCAACAAGTGATTCCATCCAATACCGTTTTCAGTTTAATTTTATTTCATTTGTGTAATGGTTATCCTAAGGAAGTTCAGATGGAGGATGCCCATAATATATATTTTGAACATATATTAGATATCCAGTGAATGAAATGTTAATAAGTCGAAATATTTATTCTTTTATATATAGGTATGTATCTCTCCTCGAGTTTTCAGACTTATTGTCCAAGACTCGTAAGATATTTCTTCCTTGTTTTTGGTGCTTTGCTCATGTGATGAAGCTGTTACTAGTGAACAAATCTTTCTCTCAGATGAAGGTTTCATACCACAGAATACTAAGTCTGTGTTTGATGTTTTATACACACAGTCGAGCCTCGTTGAAGTCCGTCGATGAGTCCCAGATCAAGGCACATTATTTATTATTTGGCTCGGATCTTTCTTGCACTGTTGAGATGTAATACCTCGAAACCGGTCTTTAGGTGATCTACTCCATTGATTTCAGTATAATCCTTCTGTTGGATGAACGAGAAGCATCTGCAGGACCATCCTCTGTGAGATATCTTGCATAAATGTATATCGGATATAATTCAATTTTGATTTCTAATGTTCTCTAATTATTCTCAACTGGATGTTGAACTAGTATCGATCCAGGTACCTATTTTATTTATGATTTATGACTATTTCATCTCAGTTGAGGATAAAAGTATACTCAAATACGTAATATCATCATAATGAAATGTTAGACATTTGGTAACGAAGCTATAAGTGAGTTCAATCTATAAAAATATTTAAGTTGATAGGCATTACTTATAGAATAGAATCCAAAAGATGTTCAAAATGAAACATAAACCTCGGTCTTTTTATAAACAAATTTTCTATAGTTCCAGTATTTCTCCTGGGATTCTCCTGAAAGCTCTGGTGAATTTTGTTTCATTTCTTCTATAGATAGACGTAAGAGAATTTTGCTAGACAATTTTAGTTCAACCTCATTTGCCATTTTGGTTATACTGTTACGTTTTTCTCCGTGGGTTGACCAATAGTTGACTACACTGAATAATCAAACTTAACTTTATTTCACTTTAAAAACAACAAAAAATTCAAATATAACTTTAACTATTATTTGTATGTCTATCGCTTTACTAATCACTTCGCGTACCGCACTGCAACGTCCACTTGATTGTGTCGGTATGCACGCGACTAGCGTTTAAATATCGTAATCGAATGCCGTAGAAATTTCGTCGAAGTTTCGTCAAAATCGGTAGCATTAGTCTCACTGTTTCTAGAATGGTAGGGAACATCGTACATTCCCGCGTACATAAACCATTGGTTATGGCTACCAGTGGCGGCCGGCGTTATTTTCTTTCGGGCATGATTTACAACTAATAATACTTATCATCAGGTGATCTGGATTTACACGCCACTAGGCATAATTTACAACAATACATATACATCAGGTGATCTGGATTGACGGGCCACTGGGTTTTCCCCACCCATCCATTTTTGATAAAAATGATTATTGAGGTATTCTCGTACGTCGGTTTTGAAAAGAGGTGACACACGTCATTTTTCGAAAATTCCTTCCCAAACATTTAGTTACCAACACTGTTGATGGTTCATACATCGGCCCCATCTGCAAAATTTCACATGTTTCTCAAAATCTCTTAACTTTTGCTACAAGCGCCTGTGGAACCTCTATGATAAGGATGAAATTTGCCTGCTCTTATGATTCGAGACATGCTGGTTTGGGATAATGCTATAATTTTCTGCCCGGATCATGGGTTTTGAATAGTTACGTGTGGATTTCCAAATAGGTGAAGAGCAATTTGAAATACATCTTCTTTATTCGTCACTGGACATGCACATTATTCGAACTTCTCGTGACATTTCAGTTCTTTCAAATAGTTTTTCAAACATATAATGCCACACAATTTGTTTGTTTTATTTTCGGAAACCTCTGTATATTCCATATGTAATTCTCTTTATAGTAAAAGTGTAGGTGCCTGAATGCACTCATTGATTTAAATTGTGACAGTACTTTCTCAAAGTGAAAGTTTAATGTATGAAGCAGCCACAAAAATGGCATTATTGTCAAATTTCGATATTTACTTTTGAAGCCAGTCATGAATAACAGGATTTCGAAATGAAAAGGAGGATTATTTCCGTAGTTATTGCCTTGGTCATCTTCATTTTCATCAGGTTGGAAATTTTTTCCCTTACCCTTTCAACTGAGATTCGTCAGGAGGATGAAT
>WOGO01000698.1:2105-21537 GCA_015342085.1 Leptinotarsa defecta | reverse complement strand
TCTTCTCGCAGACCATTTCGAATGCTTTAAAAAAATTCGAAATGTTGAAGATTGTGTTGTACTTCAAAAAAAATTAATAAATGAAAATTATACTTTCGATTGTTACTTGTATCTTATTTCTTTGTAATTTCAGTTTTTTTAATTGATGAAATTGTTATTTTCGGTTGATTTGAAAAATATGTTTCCAGGGAATTCAAATTAATTTATATTATATTATACAATGGAAGTCCGAACTGATAAAATACACCACGAAACATTGTCAACCACCTTCAAACAATGGTATACATCTTGCTTGCATTCTTGATTTTTGCAGAAGGTTTCGAATGCTTCAGAGAAAATCAAACTGACTATAACACAGGACACCGCGACCAACTAACCTATCTCACTGTCAAAAAGTCAATTTCACAAAGAGCATATTCTTTCATGGCAACTAAATTATATAACACCGTACCTCACAAAATAAAAAATTCCTATTCTAAATCAATATTCAAAAAACGAAAAAGATAGATAATTTTTTGAAAATCTGTTAGAGTGAAATAAATTAGTCTTAGTAAAATTTATCCCAAAGTTGTATCATACTGTATTGTGAGTAGCATGATTTTATTCATATTGCCTGAGATTTTATCTATTTGTAAGATCATATTTTATTATTAAAGAACGTGTTACATTTGTCTAAGGTTTTATCTATTTTTCTTACTTTTTGTTTGTCTACTATTTAATCGGCCTATTTTACCCCAAGCTGAAATATAATTTGATCAACTATAACACCAAATTCACAAAATTTAATAAAATTTTTGTAGTTTCTACTCCATGGAGGCCATACATATTTTTATACAAATATTTATGTACTTACATATTCTTTATAACTTCTTGCGAAATGAGAGCTCTGCTCTTATCGCCAAACCACTTTGTTCACATATTTTGTTTTAATTGTAGTCTAATCTGTATCCCTTGTGAATGAAGTTATTATTATTATTATAATTATATCCGTGAATTAACAGTCATTTGCTTCAATTATGATCTGTCATTTCGTATCTTGTAAAAATTCAAAATGAGTGATAACGATCAAGAAATTTGTGTTACTCCACCAGATATTACCGACCAATCAAATATTGCGATGAATAATTTGCTCCCAGCAAAAATTCAAAAATTAATTAGAAAATGTTATGAGAGGGATTTGAAAATATTTTACAGATCATAAAATACCTGTTCGCACTTGTATTTTATATCATTATATTGTGACGAATCTGAAGCCGTCCCTGACCTATACGCCAGCCAACTCATAGAATAAATACATGACTCACCGCGAAAGAACGCAGTCTGAAACCACCGCGAAAAGTCTTGGCCAGTCCTGAAACGACTTTAGTATTCTAGAGCGATTGTAACGGATATATAAAGCCGGCTTCTCGTCCAGAGATAGCAGTTGAATTCAGAAAGCTAATCGAGGGGTTGAACAAGGAATTCAGTTGGTGAAGATAAATTAAGCGTTAGTTGCTAAGTGTTGTGTTAGTGATATTCTTTAATTCGTTACAATATTGACTCACGAAGTGAATATATATTATATTTTCTACTCATATCACAATCAGACATCACATTGGTGATTGCCAGAGTAGCTCAGCGGTAACGCATATCAGTTCAGACTGACTGACTGAATGAGTTCATTATCCAAAGCCATAATCTCAAACAAATATATTGTACCATTCCTTTCTACGGACAGTCGTAGAAAAAATATAGAACGTACCTCGAGGATAAGGTCAATTACGTTCACTCGCGAATTATCACACTCTGTTAACGCCTTGTGCTTACAAGTTTTCACTCGTGGGTAATCGGCTTCTTATCCTTCTTGGTACGTAATATACTATTACACCACTATAGGTAATGACAAAGGTTCATGTGGGGCAATGTGACCAAAATTCTTCAAAACGATATGATGAATATGAAAAGTCCTTCAGACTAGATGAAAATGATTTGACGTTTCCAAACAATTCCTTGCAACTACTCTTCGTTACCTCGTTACTTTTTGAAGCTACTACAAACTCTCGAATTTTTAAAACAACGAACAAATATGATTTTGACATTTTTGCTACCATTTTATATAGGAGATATCAAGTAGGAGTCCCGTCGGTTCAGGCAGACAGACTAGACATAGTATAGGCAGACAGACATAGTAGGTAACTTAATACGTTATAAAAACTTGCAACCTTGGTAGTCTGCAACATCGAAAAAAGGTTGGAGATTTGTCTCTCAAAATAGAATATACTTCGGTTCAAGCAGACAGTGACGTCATCACAGCAGTCAGGTTGCCTTTCAGTTCGCCCAGTCAACCAGAGTGTACCAAATTGTCACGTGGTGTTCTGTCACCCAGCTAGCTATGCGGTGAACCAACCAGACTGTAGCAAGTTGTCACGTAGCGTCCTCAAACTGTCACGCAGCTCACCATCTAATCAGAGCGCACGCTTTTGCACTCGCGTCACATGGGAACCGTGAGAACATCTCCAGTGATGTTAGTAGCTTTTGCGGATACAATTCCTAGACTAGAGTTAGTGGCAACTCATCTTTTATCTCGGTTGGTCAAGGATGTTTCGGTGTATTCCTTCATTTTGTACTTTATCTAGTGGAGCCTCTGGAGACACTCTACATTTTGTTTTATGAGAGAGAGGACATTGGCAGATCAAGATATTCCGAAGATGTGGCGCTGCAGGTTTTTCCGGGATTTCCTGCAGCTGAAAAAGCAAATGCGCCACTGGAATCAATGAAGTCGCCCCGGAGCGCCAATGATTTTTTTATTGTTGTTTTTATTTTCATCGCTGTTTTGGTGGCTGTCATTGAATCTGGATACGAATTTTCCCAACCATTCGATTTGACGCACAAACTGTTCTTGTGTAACACTTTGCCAGCTGGAATTAATACTGTCAAAATTAGCGAAAACTTTCTTGTTTGCTGATCCCATCATCATAATAACGTTAACCGCTCGTCTAATAATAGTTCCCTCTCGACTTCATTCAATATTGTGCATGCTCCGATATTAGCTGGAATCCCCGACTTGCTACCTTCATTACAGCGAACAATGAGAGCAGGCTAAGTGCATGTTTGTTAAATAAGTAATTTACCCAATTTGTGTTCTTGAAGTTGACGATAACAAAGTTCGAGTAAGCTCACCTGGAATGGAACGTTCGAAAACGGCGTTGAGGTTTCAATATGCCGACGGAAGCGATGTGTTCATGAGTAGGAAGAACAGTTTGCGATCCAAAACTTTGGGCGCTCCAGGTGCTACACGTCGAATAGATTGTTGATGCACCTCATTAGACCATATACAACGTTTGTATGAGAATATATAAACTCTTAATAACAGAATGTAGCCATACAGCTCTGACGATAACCAAGGATATACACCGGATTGCCAGTTATTTTGAAGAAATGTACATGGGCTGTCCAAAAAATGAAGAGGATGTTCAAATTTCATATATTACGCACATTCAATTAGCGATTAATTTGTGTGTATTCTCGTATCAAACATATGTTAATGGCTATTAGGAAAGTTGCTGAAGATGATGGCATATCAGTTGGCATTTTGGGCATGAAGCATATGGCAGCGAAGTTAGTTTCAAAATTGCTAAATTTTGATCAAAAAACCGTCTCAAGATTATCACTCAGGAATTGTTGAATAACGTCAACGACGATCAGGATTTACCTGAAAGGGTGTCAGCTGGAGACAAATCATGGGTATATGGTTATAACATCGAAATCAAAGTTCTATCGTCCCAATGGAAGAGCTCAGCAGAGCCAAGGCCATAGGAGCACGGCAAGCTCGATCAAATGACAAGGTTCGTCCCACTGTTTTCTTGGATAACCGCGACGTATTGCATCAGGACACATAGTTGTACCATCAATATAAAGTATAATTTTGAAGTTATGGCATCTTAGGACAATTGCGGAGAGGAAAATCGAATCGCTGAGAAAGCTGGAAGACAAACCATCAGGTTAGATTAGGTCCAGAGTGATTGGGTCTATTCAACCCTCTACTGCAACCCGCAAGAGTTTATTGTGGCTCACACCTATTCACACTCGACCAAATAAACCCATGTTCTTAACGAAGCTGATTAGTTTGTATGGAGAGTGGTCTTTCAGATCAGTTGGTAAGAGTACAGCAGGCACTACTCTGCTGTTCCATTATTTTCCAAACAAGGGCGACACACACTATCTTCCGATAGTCCGAGTCTCTGCATATGATGATTCGAATGACAGTGATAAATTCAAAAGCGATACCAATGACAGGTTCTGGTTCGATGAAGTTGCTTGCAGCACCCTCCTATGCAAAGGAGTCAGCAGCCTCATTGCCTTCCACACCAGCATGGCCAGGAATCCAGACCAGAGGCAATCTGTTAAGTCTTCCTATCGAGGAGAATCGTTTTTTGGCAATATGCTACCAATTTAGACGTTGCTCGGTAGGAGTCAAGAGCTTCCAATGCCGCTTGACTGCCCGAGAATATTATTATTGACTTGTGTTTGAGGTTGAATTCTTCCGATCTCTCCGCACACAATTCAATAGTGTAAATTTTCGCTTGAAATACAGTCGCATAAGTTCCTAGGTAGGTTTATATCTCTGTCCTAGTTCTGCCACTGAAAACACTTTCATCAAAACCGGAAGGTGACTTCGATCCATCTGTAAACCAACAACTATCTGCTCTTGATATTTCCCTCTCCCAGAGGATCAACTCCTCTCCACTCGGGAAGAGTACTTTATAAGGCAGTTCCTAGTTGACAGTTGGAGGCATAATGTCAAAAGTCATTCCCAAAATGCTATGACTTCCAGTGTCGACCAGCAGTCTATTGTACTATGCATTGGATTTATTTGTGCTATTGGAAATGTGCACGAGTTTATATGTAGTCCATCTAGCCTCTCTCTCCAGAAAAATGTGGAGAGGAGGCAGATCTAGAAGGATCTCCATAGCCGCTGACGGAGTGGTTCTAATGGCACCACTGATGGCCAGACAATCCTGTCTCTGTAAGCCAGAGAGCTTCTCCTGGGCCGTTTTCTGTAAAGTCTTCGGTCACCAGGCAGTTGCACTATCAATGATCATTGGTCTGACAATCATCACAAACCATTGAGTACATAACATAACTGCTTCAAGGATTAGAACAAATGCGCTGGCAAAATTGAATAATATCTAAGAGGGACTACTTTGGAGTTGACAAAATAGAAGTTGATGAATAAACAAATATTTTCTGAGGAAAATGTAAATTGACCCCATTGGGAACAACTGTAGCACTAGGCGTTTTATACACGCCGAGCTACACTGCAAATAATTTTTTGATTGTCGTAACGTTTTCACGATCATTTTCCATCCTGATAGTACCGACGATTCACAAAATAACACCAGGACATTTTTTGTCCAGTTCAACTATCCTAAGAACTGAATTAAATGAGAAGGTATTTCAAAGAATGAGCTCTGTTACATATTTGCTTTTCAGTAAAAGTAACAGAATAAAGTCAGGTTTTTTCATTTATTTATAGAATTCCTCAAGACAGAATATTGAATTCCTGTAGTTTAAGAAATACCACCATAATTTTATCAACGAAATGAAACACAGGAATTCACTGTTCAACAACATCAGCGAGGAATGGAAAAGCAGCAAAAAATATTACAATGATTGATTTCAAGAGAAAACAGTACTTTTACCTAAAGACCTAAATTGAAGGGAGTATAATTTTACCAGAGGTTGATTTTTGTAAGAAGAATGAGGATTAGAAAACTAGAAATTGTGTACCTCTAAAACCATATTCTGCTGAATATATATGCCTTTCAATTCAAACAAGTTTTCTATGGCTGGGATTGAACAAAATAAGCGAATGAATATCATTACGTACTGTCATCGATGACATAAGTAAATTCAGCTCATTAGTGACATGAAGTCGTAATTTCGTGGATGGATTGAGTGCTTAACCTTATAATAATATCCAGATTGGTGCTGAAGGGGCAATAAGACAATTTCGAAACATCGAGATTATTACCTTTTGAATATACGATATTGTGTAACAATCTTGTGAATGACATCTGAATCAATTCCATAACGACTGTTTGGAGTACAAACTGTTTTTTTCTTTCGTGTAATTCAGTGTTTACATGGAATTACTAGTTTATGAAAGGCGTTTATTTCTAGTTTCTATCTGAGTTTATTTTGAGAGTGATTGCTATCTTTCTTCCTTTGGAAAATTCCCATATTTTCAAGTATTTTCACCGTTTCATAAGAGGCAAATACTATTCTTCTCAGTCACCACTACAACTGTTACAAGAAGTAACAGAAGTTACATTTTGGTGATTTGAAGGGAACCATTTTCAGGAGGGAATAATTTTTGGGAAAGAAAGATTTCGGCATTTTACCCCTTCATTTTTATACAAAAAATGTGGTAATCTTCCAGAAAGAGGAAGGGTGAAATCAATTTCCAAATGGATCCTTCATCAAAGATGTGTAGATCATACAAAGAAGTAACTTCCAGACATAAACTAGTAGATGATGTTTCGATTGATCGGTTGGTTGGAAACAGTCAAAGTAACCAAAACAAACACTTTTTTCAGAAACCAGAATCTCAACGAGCATTCCATTAACACACTTTGCATCTTCGAAATATAAGACTACTTCTTCGCTAACGACGCAGCTCAGCTGTTTGAGAACAGTACTTGTAAAAAATGACCAGAGAGAGCTATCAAGTAACGTTAATAAGAGTTATACAACATCGACATCGATATTTTGGTGCCCCCCAATAATATCGCACGTTATTTGAAATAGAAGGACTTAGACTTACAGCAACTTCAATGGAAACAATGAAACCCAAACTCAATGTTAGATTATTCAGGAATATATGAGTTGATTTATGGTTCTTGGCCAAATGGGTTGAACCTTTTCTGGAAGAATAAAGACCACAGGAGTATTTTCTTGGATGTTAAGATCAATTCCACAATTTCAAATAAGCTTCCGGCGGAGAGAAATGTATTTCATCACGACTAGCACGTGTTACATTCGAAAGAGGAAGGTTTGAAAGTAAATCTTTTGGAATACTTGTAAATCAATCGATTCAAGTATTTCAAACATTGATTTTCTTTTATCGAATCTGTTTTTTAATTTTGAAATTGCTGATTGGTATTGATGAGTAGTCATTTTTGTTTTTGACATTATTGTAAGGCCTCCTCCATCTTTGAGAACCGTAGAGAAAAAGTAAGCACTTTTGTTCATACCTGCATGGTTTGGAACAACGCAACTATACAGGGGTGATTCAGTTTCGACATTATCTTAGCCTCTCGACAAAGGTTGCGGATAACATAGTCTTCTTTAATCTGGTTCACGTCCATTATTTTGATAGCAACCTGAAACAAAGGGTAGAAATCAGATGAAGAGATCTATGATCACAATCCATTAGGTATGTATTCAGATGATTTTAGAACTGTTGTAAAAATATATTGTATACGATCAAAAAACAACTAACAGAGACAATCGCTTCATTATATTTTCAGTTAACATTCTCCTCACATCAAAATTTCATAATTATGGATTACGAGGTGTAACATTAGAATGGATTTCCTCCTTTTTGAAACACCTTCATCAGTATGTATGTATTCAAAATGTCCAATTTAAAAGGATTGGTTTCGTCAATTCAAAGAGTAAAGCCATTAATATTGGTATACCACAAGGATCGATCCTAGGGCCTATTTTATTCATATCGTGCTCTAACGATCTGAATGAATTCTTGAAAGACGTCAATGATAATTTCACAAAGAAACGAATTTAATATGATACAGAAAAAGCTCTTGAACTGATGCAGGACTGGTGCTATACAAATTTTCTGAATTTGAACGCTCATAAAACCCTAATTATATGATTTCATAACTATCAAAGAAGATGCGATCCTCTTAGAATTAAATTGAGTGTTGATGTATCTATTCACAGTACAGAACTAACCAATTTTCTTGGACTTTTTGTTGACAAAAATGGAAACAAACTATACAAACTCAATAAAAAGATTCAGTTCTGTATATTTCATGTTCAGGAATCTCAAACATTCACTTGGAATAACTCAGCTAGTGGCTCTATACCATGCACAGGTTGTGTCACGAATTAGGTCTGGAATATGTTTGTAGAGAAATTCCAGTTCCACTGGCAGAAAATGTTCATTTTATACAAAAAAAGAATGGTAAAAATAATAGCTCGTAGTACACATTCCTGTAGGGACCTTTTCAAACATTTTAGAATTTTGACCCTCATGTCTGTCTATATTTATGAATTATCCGTCTTCATAAAAATTTTTTGGACGGGAGATTTTCACTCTGTAAATACATGCCAAAGAAAATATTACCACATTCCATTCACAAAATATAAGGTCTCTGACGATGCACCTACAATTATGGGTTTATCTATTTACTATCATTTACCTAAAAGTATAAAAGAAGCCAAATATAATTCAGTAGCCCCCCAAAAAATTCCTGACTGAAAAATGTTTCGACTCGTTGGAAGAATATTTTAATAGCTATTTATATCATACACGTATATAAGTATAAGTGTATGTGTGTGTATATGTATTTTTATTTTCACTTTTATATATCTTTACTCTCAAATGACCGTACTCTATTTCAGTGCTCTTGCATTCTATATTGACCATTCCTATACATTTTATATGTATTATATTCTAATAATTATTATTATTCAACCTCCCTGTATCAAAAAGATAACATAGAGTTACATATATCGCAATCATTACATTTTATAAAAGAAAAATTGAAGTGAAGGTAATCATTTGCACTTCACTCGGTTTGTATTCAATGACTTATTTATGTATGAGGATCTATGAGTGCTAAAATGGTCTCCATAAATCCTTCATTGGTAAGTATTTCTATTGAGGCGGTCGGTTTTTATGTCAGAAAACTTCGGGATGGAATTTATAGCCAGATTAGGAACGTTTGATTAATTTTATTGAAGTAATTTTGTGACTCTCCAGTTACTTATAGCAGTTTGCGGTGTAAAAGCCCCAAAATCATGACTACAAGCTGAAAGAGAATATTTTATGTCATTTCAATTGATGAACTATCATTATATGGACTCCATTACAACTGAAAAAACTAGTGTTGTATTGGAAATTCAATATATTTTGTGAAGATTCGTGAATTTTTTTATGAATAGTTTTCGACAAGGAACTGGTTAGTTGAATCCAAATTTGAATCATTTACAAGGCAAACCTCGAGACAAGAAAATTCACATCCAAGAATGTGATGTTTATTCTCGGCGGATTGGAAATCCACATAATTTCAAAAGTTGCCGAATTTATTTTAATCGCCAGAACTATAATACTCTTTTTGACGCATGTTTTATCAACCAAGTTGGCTTCAATTCAATTCAACTTAATTCGTTTATCACCTTTTTTGCCATAACAAATATGTTAGGTTCGTTAATGAACAAATAGATGAAAATAGTTTAACCATACAACATATGTAATACTCATGAGTATAAAATTACAAAATACACACATTATATGAGTTTTCACATATGTATGTGCGTATACAAATGTACATCAATTTTCAACTGAATTTTTACATTTACATCAATTGTATATATGGGATCATTGATCAATAGATTTTTCACACTTTTTTTTGTGGTTTGGTGGAAGTTTTTCCTATTATTAATGACAGCAAGTTATAATACCAGCTCATCTTTTAGGTGTATATTATTTTAAATTCCCAGTGTACATCCTCCTGAAAGACTGACTCCAGTTTCATATTGTAGGGCCATAACAAAATGCCACTGCTAGCTGAATGATCATAAAATGTGAAATTGATCTTTGAATTTTCCTTATTACAATGTATCTCAATGAGACTCTGGTATATGTGTTGAAGGTTGCCCCGTTCATAATTCAAACTGCTTTTTTTCCAAGTTAAAATGTTCATGAAGCTCATCTAGAAGTACCCTTTAGTTTATTGCCACAGCATATAAAGCGAAGTGAAGTTTTGTATATGAATGATTCACTATTCAAAAGCTTTTTCAACCGTGTTAACATTCGATGTTTTTCAACCTCCATCAGGATTTCTGTCGCCGAAAATTTGCACTGACTATTGATATTAGAGCATCGACACAGAAGTGACAATTGTGTTGCTATCAGTAGAGGAAAACATCGGATTTATGACATTTACCAATAGATCGGTATACTGTTAACCACAAAAGCAGTTCAATCGACCGTATTTCGTTGGTTTTAGTCAGGGCTTCAGTACAGGTAGAGCTCTTGCTACTGTTACACAAGACACACTAGATTTTTCGAAAGCATTCGATACCATTAATCATGAGCTGATTTATATACTACTCATATATTTTGGTTATGATAGCGCTGCCTTCTTCCCAATCTGGTTGTTTTGTTGATATACCTCAAAAAGTATTTCATCTGGAGTACCACAAGGCTCCATTTTGGGACTTCTTTCGTTCATCATTTACAATACTGACATTATCTTGTCTACCAGGAATTGTAAAATACAACCTCGAGCTGATGAAATACAGTTATATATGTATTTTGAACTCGATGAGTATACTGAGGTACACGACCTTTTTAACGCTGATCTAGATTTGATCAATTATTTATCGAGTAAGCATGATTTGGAAGTAGATCCTTATAAAACAATGATGGATTGCAGAAGAATCGTAAATTTGTAGAAAACAAATAACACTTAAAACTGAGTCATACAATCTGACTTCTCTTGATACAGCTAAAAACTTAGAGGTGATGCTTCGCACCCACCTTAGATTTCCTTCACTTTGTGACACAACTAGAAATACAAATCACTGATCATGTTGAAAATTTAATGTAAAGAACAGATATATCATTGAAACTGTTATACTGCAATCATTTTATATGTAGCCAATCTTTGAAAAATGCTTTGTGATAGTTTGGTGCTAAGCCAGTTTATTTTCTTCATATATGTGTCCTATGTTTCAGATAAAAAATAATCCAAAAAGTTCGAAGTTCTTAATTTTTTAAAATTATTCAATACATCCGCATCTACAAAGGTTATTAGCGGTGTGGTACAATTTGAATCCTAATACAATTATATTAGATGTACAATATTTATAGATATCAGATACTTCAGTAAAGTCTCAACTTCATCTGGATTCAAGGCATGCAAAGTTCTTGTTGTTGTTTAATTTATGGAACTCGTAAGTATGATCAAATTTCTGAAGCCTTCTCGCTGGCTCAGTATGAAAAACCATATGATTCATCATTTGGGTCGTTTCGTTTATAAAATGATTATTATTTCTCACTCCCCCCTTCCAATACAAAAACTAATTCTGCGTGAGAATATCCGTTCAGTAAATTTCAGAAATAAAAACGAATTGCCTAAGCCACAACATCGTACTGCACAGTTTCAAAGATCATTTACCTGTATCTGTATCTGTAGAGTAGGGAGGGTGAGTGTAGGCTCACAGTACTTAGGCCACATGTGACCCATTGGACATCCTCCAGAGGAGTTGTCCTCCTAGGTCATCCTCCATCCTGTCCTTTCCAGGAAGGTGGATAGATCACTAGGAGACATCTCCTTTATATCGGCAGGTGTATGCCAAGACTGGCAGAACACATACTTTCTCATTGACGATAGGTTTTTGCCGGTCATCGCCAGATATTCTCTCCGATGTCAGCTTCTCAGGATTGTCCAGGGTGATCCTGGCAAGACTATATCCTTTGATTCCATCCCATCTCTTTAGGGATTGAGCATGGGTGTGACGTTTAGCTAGTTTTGCAATTGTCGAAGTCATCAAGCCGTAGTCATCAAGCTGGTTATTTCTTTTGTGGCGATTGACATACCAGCCACTTCTGTTTGAACCACGCTGCTATAAAAATCATTTAATTTCGATTCTGTGGAACTCTACAAATTATCTGAGCAATTGAAGAGATTCAGTATCAGGAAATTCAAACAATGATGACAATTTTTGCTCATTGGACAAATCAATAATAAATAAGTAACAGATCAATTTGATTCATCAACTCTTGTGGGATAATCACCAATTATTATTTTTATTATTTTTCTCTTGTCGTGGTGCCATCACCGTTAATTGTTTATTTAGAATTTCTGTAAATTCGCATTCATTATGGAGTGGTGTTTGTTGGTTCAGTTTGAGTAGTTCTGAGTTTGAATTCGCCAATGAGTACCAGAGTCTCTTGTAACTTTATTTTTCTAATTTATTTTTGAATTGTTGTTTGTATTATCAATAAAACCGATTTCTGAAGCCATAAAGTCTATCTCGTCTTGTGTTTGTTAATCTTTTGCTGGAAATATCCTCACTTGTTTACTTTGTAGTGAATGTACAAGAGATAGCAAAAACATATATGAATTTTTGGAACTTCAACTAGCGTTTCCTAATATGAATAATAACCAGTCCGTGCAAAGCTTATTGTTAAATCGTCTAAAAATCGAACTTTTAACAGGTGATGATTGACTGTATTGCCTATGAAACGCCGTTTTACTTTTTATTTTCACAAATATTTATTCCTCTATTTATTCACCTAACAATTAATTTATTTGAATTTAATTGATTCATGCATTTGTTCGACACATTAAAAACGCAATATTTGTTCTATTTTCAATGACACTTGATTTAAAAAACATGAATAAAAGTGTTACTTGAATAAAAAAGACTAATGAAATAACTTGAAACTTTTATTAATTCCCGAAAAAAAAATTGTTTCAGAGTATTGAAAACGCCAATTTACTATACGTTATGCTGAAAAATAATCTATATACATATAGTTCAACTCAGCAATGAACAAACATTTTTATTCAACAGTCAATGAAATGTATTATTCGAGTAAATTCAACGAACGTTTCAATTCCGCATATAATTTTGACCTTTGAATAAAATGTTAGTTATTTATATGACTGTTGAATTATAATGAAACTTTAAATTCACTTTCTAAAAGTAAGTTTGAGAATAAAATTTAAATGAATATATTTGAATGACTGTCAAAGTTTTCCCATTAGCGGGTCGAACATATGTTCACAATTTCAGTTGTTTAGCATGTTAAATTTGTTGGTGAGCAGTATAAAAGTTGGAATTGTTTAGCGTGTTCGGCAATTTACTGCTATCGAAGAAATAGATTAAAGAATTTGCATCAAATGTTGTGTGAAAATGGAATTAGTTACCTGAAATGTTGACAGTGACATACGCTCGACCTGGACGCCCCAGCACATCAACAACCGATGAGAATGTTGAGAAAGTGGAGAAAATTGATATGGAATGTCGTCGAATCACTATTAGAGAAGTTGTTGAGGATGTAGGCATATCGGTTGGCTGATGCCATGTAATTTTTTCGGTAATTTTGGGTAAGAAGCGTGTGGCAGCGAAGTTCGTTCCAAAACGTCGTATGAGCATCGCTTAGATATTTTTGATTGAATTCAACGGCAATTTCCTTAAGAGGACCGTAACTTGAATCATGGTTATATGGTTATGACATCGAAACCCGAAGTCCAATCGTCCCAATGGAAGAGACTAGGAGAATCAAGACCAAAAAAGCACGCCAAATTCGTTCAAATGTCAAGGTGTTGCTCACTGTTTTTTTTTTAGATTACCTGCTGAGAGAGCTCAAGGAGATACCAACCAATATACCAAGGACATATCACAACTGCTTCAAAGGTTAGAAAAACGCAGGCTCAAGTATGTTATATCCGACAGAGGCTAGTTCAGAGGGGCCTAAATAGAAATTGATGAATAAATAAATATTTTTCACCTCATTTTTCGAACAGAGTAGTATTTACATTAAACTGTTGGTGATATCTGAAAGTTAGTAACAAATAGATTTTGTACCTATCACTAAGAATTCGTTGATTATAACCTAGACCTACAGCATGAACAAGAGAAAAAGTTGAAAGAGGGAAAAGCGATGTTGCTGATACAACTGAAGCAACAAGAAAATAAAAGAAGGAACACAATCAAAATTGATAATGCTGCGATATACAATTTTTTTCTAGAGTTATTTAAGTTGACATTGAAAAACAAAACCTTTTTTTCATTGCCACTTTTCAAGCTATATGGTGTGGCTCTTGAAGACTTCCTATTCGACGTTTTGTCTACGAGAAACCATCATCAATTTTACTTTTCATATGCTCCTGAAGAAAGAATCGCCCGTTATAAGATAATCCTAATTTAGCCCTATAATGGGCAACTTTTTCCTAATTTATTCAACTTTGTATCTCTTTCGGTTTCGATTCACCCATTATGATCATCCTTATCTCGGACACACCATATACAGTGACACTACTAAAATCCGCATCGTATGGAAAATTTTCATTGATGAATATAATTGAAATTTTACTTTGCTTTGATAAATGACTAAAGTACGCATCTCTTCACGTGTTAAAGTGAACCTGCCAAATTTGACATATTTTAAAAGAAATTTCATGAAATAGGATTGCCTCCGGGAATGTTTGAAAATTTCCCATATTTCAATTTTCTACTGTCACTTCGATTTTTTCTTTTCTTTTTTTTAATTTTCGCTCTACTGATTTGAACAAAACATAATTCGAACTTCAAATTTCTGATGAATACGAAAATACAAACAATATCTTGTCTAGAAAAGTTTCGCACGGAAAATGACAAAATTTTAGAGGTGCATTTATTTTTTCCTGGTAACTGAAAGCCAATAAAAGTATTCTCTAGAAAATATATTACATGTAGGTTTTGGATTAATCAGAAAAATGAAATTAATTCGATTTATGATTCGTTCAACGATAGAGCAAACGTTCCTAAATATTGAAAAAATTGAAGTCACAGTAAAGATCTGAATTTTATTTAAAGGGTTTGAAATTGATTTTTCTGAGTTCCTTTTTACCAGTGGCAATCCGAGTTTTTTATAATTTCTTTAAAAAATATCAAATTTGACAGGTCCAAAATAGCAAGTGATAACTAAAGACTCAATGTAGAAAAACCTCGGGAAAAACAAAAAGCAGCAAGATGAACTTCGTAGTATAATTAGCGAAGGTCAAATGATCTTTGAAAAATAATTAAGCGAAAAAGTTCAAATAGAACAAGTTCTGGTGGTAAAGTCCAAAGTAGTTTGGAAAGAAAGCAAAGGGAGTGGCCTAGCGAAAGAAGTCAAAAACGAGTTGAAAATGGTATATACACCCTCTAAAGAAGAGATGAGTGGATAAACAGAAACAATATGATAGACCAACATTCTCACATGGCCAGCACTTGGACAAGTCACACTTGTACAGTACAGTCAATGGGGTTAGGTACAGTTTGTGGTAGGCAACAACAAGGAAAGTGGCTACTGCACTGATTTTATTCATAACATTGGTGTCGAGCATTAGAAACTCTGGGCATGCAATGAAATCGATTAGAACCAACTTGGAACCAGATATCAAGAAACGAAAGAGACAAAAATTAATCACTCCTAAAAATATAACCCTTTCAATTCACATATAAGAAGTATTGAGCAGACATGTAGAAACAGAAACTAATCGATTCTGTATATCCCAAACCACAAAAGATTTTCATCAACGATCAAAGGAAAACGAAATTCAAGTTAATCAAGAAACATTTATATTGTGAGATTTCCATTAGAAAAATGACAAAACCGCAATACATGTTTTGCTATATAATAATTTTAGCAAGCGCTTTCATATGAACGCTTATTAAGCGTTCCAAGCGCTTGATAAAGTTAATAATAAAGTAAATTGATGGATGTAGCCGTTACTACGTGGTAGGAAAGCATAGAATGATGAAAAGAGAAATGAAACTTTATATGTTTTTACAACTTTTATTTTCAACTTACGTTACTGCAGTTTTGTCCTATACGGACATTTTCAAACTTATACAATAAACTGTTTATTGTATAAGTTTGAAAATGTCCTTATACAACGAAACTGCAGTAACGTTAGTTATAAACAAAAGTGGTAAAAAACATATAAAGTTTCATTTTCATTTCTTCATTGATAATAAAGTATTACTAGAATGGTTATGGACTTTCATTAAGTGTCGGCCAATTCCATCACTGGTATTAAGGTTATATCGGGACCTATCGATGAAAGGCTACGTTAGAAATTGAGAACCAAAAGTATAAGAAAAACTCAACAAACCATTTCTGAAGTGAGGAAAATCGCTACACAAGAACATCTTCGGGCGTTACAATACTGTATTGTGAGGAAAATTGATCAAGATTTCAAAGTCTACAAGAAAAGTTGTTCAGAAAGAAAACGAAATATCGGGATCCAAGAGAATATATAACGTATTAGAAAAATACTTTATTGTGAGATTTTCACTAAACAGTTTTACAAAAATATTATAAATCGCCAAAATTCTACGATGAATTTGAAATATTTAATGTTTCATAAGCCAATATTTACTTTTGTTAAGTTTTCAGTAAGTGGAAATACATTTTTTCAAGGACAAAACACAAGCACTACAGGAAAATCCTCAAGGGGCTCTCAGAGCGGTGCTTGTTCGAAAGTAGCGATTCACATTGGATTTGAATCACTGGAGATTGAATCAATTTGGAAAAACGTTTTCAGGAAGTTTATTCCACATACACGCAGTTCTCCAGATGAAAGAGTTCTCAAACAGTGGAATTCGAGGCATACTGAGTTGAACCTCAAAACGATGAGCAGCCACAGACGGTCGCATATTTCTGATATGTGCTACTTTTGCTGAAATCAAATGTGCCAAGTCACTTGAACACCTCCCGTGAAAGTATCTATATAGAAGAGTGAAAAATCTCCAACCTTTCTTCGGTATTCCAGGCTATCAAGGTTGCACGTGATGTTCACGTCTCCAATCAGGCGGATGGTTCTTTTCTTGATGGAATCCAACAACTTCAGGGTATGTTTGTGAGCAGAGCTCCATAAATGAGAACAATACTTCAAAGAAGGTCTGATCTGAGCTTTATGAAGCATCAAAAGATGCTGATGTGTGTACAGTTTTCTGGTTCGGAATAGTGTTCCAAGCCATTGAGAAGCAGCCTTTACAATTCCATCGAGACATGATTGTGCCAAGACATATTGGTGTCCATTTTAACCCCCAACAAACTTATCGAAGCAGAAAGTGGAATCGTCTGACCTGACATTATTATATCCGATTCGGAGGCATTTATCTTATTGGAGAAAACCGATGTCTGGGTTTTTGTGACATTGAATGGAACCTGGTTACGTTCACCCCAATTCGAAATCACTTCTAGATCCTCATTAAGATTTGCAACCTACTGCTGCCGGTAAAGATGTGCCGATATCCGTAGCCGATATCCTGGAATCCAACTGGAATGACGAGACAAGTGTGCTGTCGTCAGCAAAGCAATATATTGGATTCCTAGTTTTTTCCAATAAGTCGTTGATATACAATAAAAAGAGGGTTGAAGACAATATGGATCCCTGGGAAACACCAGTGTTGATGGTGAAAGTATTCGGGAGATATCCATCGACTGCCACTTGCATGGAACGTTCTTTTAGGAAGCTGAAGAGCCATACATAGAAATGATCGACAAGCCATATCATCGAAGTTTGGCCAGCAAATCCCCATACCACTCACGATCAAAGGTCTTAGAAATATCAAGCGCAACAGCTCTTGATTCACCATGTTTCTCGATTGCGTTATTCCAAATGTTGGTGTCATACGATAGAAGGTCGCCTGTTGATCTTTGTTTCCGAAAGCCATGCTGATGATAGCTCAAGATGTTGTTGGTAATGCACAAAATGTGGTATAGTTTTTTGTTGTAATTTTCTCCAAATTGAAGATAAACACATGTATAGCAATATGTCTCCCGATTCAACTGGAAATACATTTTCGTTTGAAGTGAAACCCAAAGTCACTTCTGTTATACGTGTTCACCAGAATTTTACCGAATTACAAAGTCAAAACAAACCGACGTCTCATAATTACAGAATCATCGGGGACTGTCAAACGGCTTTAACTTCAGAAAAACTTCACTAATTATAACCCATATCATACGAGACTCCCGCTACTTTAATTTAAATTCAACTTAAGCCTCTACGTGACACGACATTAATCAAGAGTTGATTAGTTAACCGGGGAAAACGGATGGCAATGTTATTCTCACTTGAAGACAGAAATAACAGAAGACAGACTTATGCTACGATTAATCTAAATTTTCAAATTAAACTAATATTAGAATGAGCTGTGAAAAGAAATGCAACTGTTATGTACCTCAAGATCTCGCAATATGTTTTTAATTTGTTCAGTAGAAATATCTGTCTCAACTATTTCAATACTACCTTATAAATTAACCAATTAAATTGGAAAAACCTGCATTTGATCATATTTCACACGTTATGCTGAACGCTATTTCAGTTTATTATACAGAAACAGGGATTTCAAAAAGAACGCGCCTGGAACTCATCAATGAAGCAATCAATTCCTTTGTAAACCAACTAGTCAAGGAACATCATCACTGGATATGTTGTATTACTAAAAAAATAACTTATGATAATGTTCATGTCAAAATTTTTCAATTTCATGTCAGTTGATCACAATCACGTACAATCCACTGCTAGTTCTAGAAAAGAACTTTCTTCATAAGATTAGCCAGAGCGAAACATATATCAATCCCTGTCTACGTCGAACAAAAACAGTGTCGTGAAGTTTAGCGAAATTCCACAGCAACAAAGTAAAATTATTGCGAAGAAACATAAGTCCATCACTTCGCAAGAGATGCGTGGGCGATAATTTTCATTGACTATATTAGAAAAGGTAAACCTATCAACGGCAAATATTATGCGGACTTATTACAACGTTTGAGTGAACAAATCAATCAAAAACGGCCGAAATTGATTAATAAAAAAGTGTTTTTTCATCAAGACAATGCATCAGCGCACAAATCCATTATGTCAATGACTAAAATTAACGAATGAAAGTTTGAATTGCTACCACATGTCCCCTTTTTGCCAGATTTAGCCCCTTCCGATCATTATCTGTTCCCAAACTTGAAAAAATGGATCAGTGGATTTTACAACGATGAAGAACTGATGTCGGCAGTTTTGTAATGAAAACGGTATCGAACTCATTGTACATCGCTGGGGAAAGTGTATAGAGCAACATCCTAAAGACACGCCCGAAGAAGCCATTGTATGGCGAAACACGTTTTGCGTTTTTGTAAAACTGTTTATTGAAAAATCTCACAATAAAGTGTTTTTCGAATATGTTGCATTTGTTTCCAAAATTTTAATGTTTTTTTTTGTTGGGCCGGGTACTTTTGGGATCCCCTCGTAATTACTATGTTTTAAATGTAGGAAATATCAAGTTAATGCCATGAAGTGACTTCAAACGAATACAATAGAAAAATTTCGACATTATTTTGTGAGTTAAACATACTTTGCTGGAATTTTATCGGCATGTATGGTATTATACAGGGCGTTCCAATGAAAACTTGACCCCCCTGTAAGTCAGAAACGGACGTGTA
>WOGO01000697.1:0-21545 GCA_015342085.1 Leptinotarsa defecta | reverse complement strand
CTAGGGAAGTGACAGAATTTATTGACGGATCACCCTGTAGCGCTTTTGAATACTTAATGAGATTTTATTACTCTACACTCTTTTGAAATAGACTATAAATATTTTTGTACATACACAAGACAACTTTTTCCACCATATGCAAACAATCTCACTGACAATGTAAGTAATTTTATCAAAACTTAAGCACTATGTCAACATGGCATATTTATTTCTTAAGTTTCCCCGATTATGGCAGTAAAACCTGTCCAAATATTGGAATAAATGCCATAAGGGTTTTTAACCACTCCATGTGAATAAATATGTGCTCCCGAAATTTCAAGTATATACTTTATAAAAAAAATACTCACCTCTAGTGATGCTGCCAAACATTCCGTAACATCTCTTTCACCAGGAGAGATGCCCAGGCTAACTTCATGGGATTGGGTAACAAATGGCTCACTAGATGTCAAGAATTTGGCATATTTAGTTGGTCCTGGAAAAATGATGCAGAAAAATATTATATAATTTTTGAAGTCTTTTCATTACACCAGTGCTAGAAATTTAGAAAGTTTGTGGAAATATGCTCAAACTCATTTTCTATTAATGGCTCTGGACTTGGGAATTTTCCAAGTGGCGAAGTACGGAATATGTTTTAAGAAAAAACAAACATTCCTATTACGTATTAATAACTTCCTACTTTTCTAAAAGGAGTTGTACAACGTTAATTTATTTTCAGTTTGTGGAAGGTAAAAAACACAGAAATCATAAACCATAAAAATATCTATCAATTAAATGAAATCGTTACAATGTTTTTCAACTCGACAATATTTTGCAAAATTGTGGAAATATTCTTGAACTCTTCTCAATGATAATAACTTCAATAATTCAAAGGAACACCTGTTTATGGAGGAAATAAAATAGAATAACAAGTATTGAGAAACAAAAACAAAAAATTTAATTAACAGTCAGTAGAATCACATGAAATTCAAAAGCTCACATGTTCATGGAATGTCTATGTTGAATTTGCGGAAGTAATGTTGTTTTCTACCTTTCAGTAACACAAAAAAAAAGGAAAATCATGTACTGCAAGGATTAATGATTCATAATAGTTTCAATAGAATTCAAGCCTAACAACCTAACGTAATTAGATTCAGGAAATTCAATTAGATTTTTTGAGGTTATACTATTTTTATTTCAGTATATTCAATTTATAATAAAAAACGACCATTATTAGAAAAAAAAACATCTATCAGAGGATGATTTGAAGTATCTATAATTTCCTACAATATATGTTGAAGTAGCTGTTGTCTATAGATGGTATCTTCATTTATTTAGCATTCAGTATCCTTCAATTCTTATTATCTATCGCCATCTAGTAGCAGTACATGAATATATATTTTGAAGGTAAGGCTACACTCCCTTCAAGAACAAATATTTTGAAACTATCATAAAGTACCCGTAGCGCCATCTATACTCGCATATTGTAACTTTCCTGGAGGAGGCAACTTGAATTAGACTTATTGTAGAAAACTTCCCTGATGAAACAGCTGGCGCTAAAAAACTTGCACCATATCTTAGATTTGAGGAAAAGATTATTTTCGAATATTAGGAAATTGAATGGCAAAAAGGGATAATTAAAAAAGTTATTACTTACGTCGCTTTTTCTTCTTCAGTCGCCTGGGCGCTTCCTTTTCTTCCAGTTTCACAGATTCATTTTGGGACAAGGCAGAAGAATTACTGGTGACTCTTTTCCTCCTGATGCTCATTCTCAAGTTTTTCATTGGATCAAAGTCACAAATATTATTAATGGTGAAATTATAATTAGAAAAGGAATCACTGCAATTTAATATGTCACTCTCAGGTTTGCAACAGTTATCTTCTACTTCGTTCAGCGAGTGGTCCTCGTCTTTGAGCTCGTTAACACTATTTTCTAAATCTAAAGACTGGTCTTTAGGGGTTTCGAAAACACTATTGTTAATTTGAGATTCGGAGACACTCAAGTCCGCGTGATCGTCTTGATAGTTGACTATTTCTAAAGAACAACCATCGTCACTGTAATACTGCTCTTCAAATAACTGGATATTTTCTTTTGATTCTTCCTCGCAAGGACCTTGGGTCATATCTTCCAGAATTTCCTCTGTAGAAACTTTCTCGTTGGAAGACTTATCTGGCTGATAAGGTATTCCTTTTTCTAAACAGTTTATCCGCTCTTTGAGCTAAAAAACCAAATATTCATTATGATGCCACTGGAAATTGAAAGAGAAACTGCCCTTTAACGCTTTGTAAACTACATCACTCGGAACTTACCATTTCATTTTCTTTTCGCAAAATGTGGATTTCCCTGTCTTTATCGATAATATCATCGTTTTGTTGTTGTATCAGGTCAGTATGTAAGATGAGCCACTCTTTGATGAACCTAACCTCACTTTCGGCTGTTTGACAGCTGAATGGCGGATTTTCTTCGTTTATGTTATTTTTCTCGTCATTTTCGGTATTTGTAGCGTACATATGATCTACGACGACTTCTTCATCGCTAGTTTCTGCTTCTACGTCGTTTATCTCATTGAAATAGGAAACTCCTTTTACGCAATTCAATAATTTTGAGTTGTTTCCATTGTGAAAATCTTCGGACATTTTCGGGTGCACTGGGTCTATGTTTTGATCATTGTTTACGATTCGCATATTACGTGAAAATAATATATCGAAACTCCGGTAATTCTAACGCGTCCATTAAATTTTTTTTTCGTTTTATTGCGTTTCAACGTCAATATAAAAAATAACGGTTTTCAACACTAACACAAAGCATTTTTAAGTCTGAAGATGTGTTTGATTTAATACAGAAATAGTCAGCTGGTAGGACGGACACATGTTTTTACATCAACAACGGGTCAATCCAACTATTTCGAGAAAGATGCTATTCATACTTTCAGGTTATGTTTTGATTACATTTTCACCGATCATTCCGGTTAGAAGCACAAATATTTTCACCACTAATAAATGCTTCTCCTTACCGAATCACACTTATTATATTCACCACCAACCCTTGAATAGTTTAGGGTCGAGAAACCGAAAATGAAGTTTCTTTGCCACTTTCAAAAAAATTATTCACTTATCTCGAATTTCTGTAGTTTTTATTATAACGATGAAAAGACTATACATTTTCCCTTTATATTTTATAAACACACATTGCCTGTCAAAAATGTCAAAACTAACAACAAAACAAAGATGAAAGGAAGGACAAAAAGTAGAAATTTCACAACATATTTGCGGGACACAAAGTGGCGACATCTATACATTCTAATTAGAACGTCAAACTATGGGAAAATAATTGACAACTGGGTTTTAATTCTATGAATACTAATTGAATAACTGATCATATTAATTCAAAATATATCATGCTGTCAGTTTCTACAATATCTTCAACTGATATGATTTTACTCCTAAATGAGAAAAATATTGCTCCTCAGATATTAAAAATTATCTAATCCCAATTTTTGATAAACCTTCGGTTTTGTTTGATACACCATCTTATAGCAACGATTTCCCCGAATTGTTCTAATGAAAATTTCCAAAATCACAAAATACTAAAGAGAAAAATCCTCTATCCCACTTAAAGAAACGACAAAGAGACGAATTAAATGTGTCAATTACTAAAATACAAAAAAAAACTAAAGTCAAAATAGATTTAGGGAAAAAAAGCAGTGGATGACAAATTTAAGAAAATATTCCGAATTGAAAATTTATGTGACCTTGGTATATAGAATATCCATAAAGATTCGACCTTTGATATAACGAAGCCATATTTCAATTTTCGTGAAAAATTCTGTGAATGATACATTTGGCTATTGCATAATAGATGTCGTGTTAAGAAAGTTTATTCATTTCGTAAAGTTCTCACTTTCCTAAAAATTGAATGGAATAAAGGTACCAGTATTAAAAAAGTAATTCGTTTTAAAAAATCCTGAAGAATTAATTAGGTAAGTACTACAGAAATTGATATCGATCAATGAGATTTTGTATTTAAAAAGATTTTAGAAGGTGTCATGTTTTCAAAAAAAAGCAATAATTCAATAATAATATATTTCTCATAATCATCTAAAACTTACATACAAATGTTTAATTTCGAGTTGAGGAAATATAAATTTTGATTCATGGAATCAAAATCTTTTCCTACGTAATTTCATTCTGACCAAATATAGTTCCTCTAGAAGGACAACTCTTTTTAAGTCAGCGAGGTTCAATTTCTGAGTACCTTCTGATTCTAGCGGACTTTTAGAATAATCGAAATGATTACTTGAATATTGTTTGTTGTTGGTATCATCTGATGTTTCGTAGAATGTTGCAGAAGTTCTATTCTCTCCTGAAAATAAAACATTTCAATGAGTAGAATGTATATATATGGAGTTTTGTGTTGTATTTACTTGTTTCATCTAAAATGTATCCGTAAAATTCATGTGGAAACTTCGAGGAAAGTAAATATTTCTGATTTTGAGACTGAACTATTGAAATAGAATGACATAGGTATTTGTTTTTAGAAAGGTACAAATTGATTCTGATGTTACTAACTTTTCTCAATTTCTATCTGTTGCTTCATTTTGAGCAGTTGAAGTTTTTCTAAAAGTACCAGACGCTCCAGTTTTGTAGCACACAATCCTTTGGTTTCTTCATCAATTCTTGATAAATGGGAATTTGACAAATCATCAGCGCGATAACCTAAAAATTAGTAATTATATACATAGATTGTACAGTGTTCAATAAACCAATAGTTATCACTAATGCAGCGAAGGAGTAGACTGCTTTAGCATGCTTTATCGTTCACTCTCATACTTATTAATGAAAATACTCAATTGAAAACTATCAGAGAACAGATGGAATCATCATTGGTCGTGTATTTCTTCCACAGGTGTGAAACCAAACAGTATAGTTCAAGTAAAATGGTCACATCATGTTATTTGGAACAATTTGTGGCCAACTAGATTGCCAGACCTGACAAAATGTGTACCTTGTATCAAATCAAAGGATTGAGATCACTTTTAAAAATTGAATCCACTTCCATCCCATATGTTACATGAGATGGATAAAAGTGCTTATAATTGCTGATCTGATTTGTCTTCCAAAACATACATACCAGTTGACAAAAAAAAGCGTTGTATGCTAGATCAATGCCACTGTCAATATAAATCCTGAATTTCTCAGTCAAATGTCTGAAATACAATTCACAGAATTTTTCTTCAAAGCTCACACTGTACATAGGTAATATTATATATTTCTGGTTTTGAATTTCATATTTTTTTTAAATTTAAGATGAATTAAATTATCGCATTTCGATTATTGAAATCGAAATTACTTCATGTACATTACAAAATATTTAACTTTACTGAAAAATATGAAATGTACTATCGAACAGGTATATAATATATGAATTTTTTTTAATTTCTACTTTTAACTATTCCATGATATCGAATTATTGAAAGAAATATGGATTATATTTCAGTAATGCATTTTTTTCACTATAGAAAAGTATTATTGCATCCAAACTTAAAAAAATTGCATCGTAGTTTTTATGTTCTCCATAATTTCATATCAAATATAGTAGTTGGATACATAATAGTTGAATATGGTAAAGTTTCTCAAAATTTATTCATCTCAATATTTTTTTTTGGGAAAAAACTGTATTTCACTCCTCTATATTTATACAAAAATGTATCTCATAAAAATATACCGTTTCAAATTTTACCTTTTTATTTCCTATTATTTTTTCCTAAGATTCATCTATCTTCGTTATCTATCTTTATTCGTTATACAATTAATATGTGGATAACTTATGCAGATGACCTTGTCATCTTGGCAAGGTCCACGTCGGGAAATATAGCTTGTAATAACCTCCAAAGCACGATGGACCTTGTTCACAGTTGGTGCCAGAGAAAGCAGATGTCTGCCAACCCCAGCAAATTTGTGATAATCCCCTTCACCAATTCCTAAACTTACCTTTTCTTCCTTATCGCAAAATCTGGAATCACAAGCCATATCCTCAAATTGGGGGAAGAGTGACTAGATAGACGATAACGTTAATCATATCCATTTAATGAACAGGATTACCGTTATTGTGTATATAGACACGGGCAAAATAAAACGCTTTTGAAGCTCAATTCGAAAATATTTTAATTCCAATAAAAATATAAAATAGCGCTGGTGAACAAACATACAATAATTTATGCCTTATAATTATTTTTACACAAAAATACAGTTAAATATATGAAGCTTAAGTCACATAATACTTTAACGAACGAATGGTAGTAAAGCAGCCTCAATTCGAGATTTTGGATTTGAGGAAGAAATGGCAAACGATATCTTACATCGAAACTGAATTTAAATACCCACAATAAATATCATGATCAGCTGTTTAGTTCGACAGCAAGTCAGCAATCCATTTTTTGAAGTATTATGGTTTCAAACCCTCTATTTATGGGATTAAATTATCAACCTGAATCACATTCACATAATGGAAGTAAAAAAAACAATACAGTTACATTCAGTTTGACGTAAAACACTCAAAAGAAACATTCGCTATCAATCTTGTTGGGATAACCAAATAAGTGAAAACTACAGGCATAATAGTACCCCATTTTATAGTTTTTCAATTCTCTTGTCAGTAAGTAGTTTTTTTACAATCGAGTGGTTGTGACGTCACTAATATTTGGTGTGAACTTGGCAACACCGTACAACTTATTCATATTGCATATAGTTTTCGTCCTCTTCCCTATGTTGTTCTGACTGTGCGTGCTACATTGCCAACTTGTTTTTGACGGAGATTTGAGAATTCGTTCCGAAATTAATGAGCATTTCATATTAGGAAACGAATACTTAATATTTCATGTCATTTTTCCTACTTTACAGAAATCATTTACATTTTGAAACATCGTTTGAAAGGAGGGGCAAGTTTCAATGGTCGACATGGTCCCGATGATACTTTTTCCATGGTACTAACAAAAAATATTGATTTATCAATTTTATTTTCCGGAAAGTGTAGAGGTCTATTTCCAAAAATAGGAGAAGAACCCCAAAGTCATTTCAACAAAATTTTGCAGGCTTACGAATGCTGATTTTCAATCAATTGAAAGAGGTCAAAATATGTAGAAATAAAATTATTCAAAACGAGAATGGCAAATTAAATACCGTAAAATATTTTAATTACAATGCATGCAACCAAAAAAAGTTACAATAGGTATATTAAAAACTGGAATGTGTATGAATATTTTTTTAAACAATAGATCAAAAGAGAGATGAAATATAAAGTTATGACAGTTATGATGATTTTTCAATACATTTAAAATTCATTTGAAACTTATGACAGATCAAAATAGCTCTGTCTGGTGAGAAATCACGAATATTTTGGTTTTGGGCTATTATGCCAACTAGTTTGCAGTGAATGCTGCAGAGAAAGACAGAAGACAAAAAATGGACACAACGGACTGCCTTTGAGAGCCCTGTTTATCGAATCTCATGGAGATGAACATGCTTACTTACATTTAAAGATTAGTGTAGAAATTTTGCTGCAAAATCTCAGTTTGACAACTTTATGTTCCAATCGCCGGTCACTTTGTTCTTCATTTATGTTGTGAGCATTTTCAGTTGGTTCTCAAAAGATTTCAATCTCAAAATTTGATACGTCAGAAATCTATTATGGTATTGATATGAATAATATTTTTGTATCAGAGCAACTCCAATTTGTTACCTAGATATTACATTTTTGAACGTAGACTATTTTCTGTTAAAAGAAATACAGACATCTTTAAAGAATAATATTTTTATATCAGGGTAACTGTAATTCATTACACTACTTTTTGTTAAAAGAAAAATAGAAATCTTTAATAAAAAAATAATGAAGTTGAAGTTTAAACTATATTGATGTTATCTTTGAATGCTTTATTACCAGTACTAAATAATTGAATTAAAAGTGGGCCAACAAAACGGAACAAAGAGTGGTTGAGATGAGAACAAGCAAAAATGGGCACTGTTGGAAGTTTCAACGGTGTTATTGTCGAATAACAATCTCAACGATAGATTGCAGGTACTAGTAACTATCCTCGCTATATGACCTGCGGGTATAGAAATACAATATTCATCGTAAAGGTCATTGTATCTTGGATATTTGTTGAAGCGGAGGCTAGACAAAACCCCTCGAAAGCACGTCCGTTCTGTTAAATAAAACTGTTCGGAATTCGTAAACGATATATTTATTCCGTATGAACATATTTTTTATTACTAATTACCAGGATAAATACGCACCGATAAGAAAAACAAATAGAAGGCGGCTCGAATTGTTTGAACAATGATAAAAAAGAACTATTTGCCATAGCGCAGTTCCAGGATTTGCCGTGTTTTCACTATCAATCACGAAAAAATAACTGGTTTGTTTGAAATGTATACTTGTTCGAGTTATTTCCTTGAGGTTAGCCATTTTATACAACTTACACAATGAAGTTCCAATTTGGATTCCAGAGCAACAAGAGCACACATGATGCAATATTCTCTTTCCTATTTGAGGTGTATTCCAATATGAATGATGTAGATGCTGTTGCAGCAGTGTTTTGTGACCTTACAAAAGCGTTTGACTGCGTTGATCATAAAATACTGCTACGTAAGCTGAATATCTATGGATGTAGAGGGATAACACAACGGTGGTCTGAGTCGTATCTCAATGGTCGCAGTCAGATTGTGAAAACGATTAAATGTTCAAACAGTATTGAAATGAATACTGGTGTACCACAGGGATCGGTTCTCGGTCACATATTGTTCCTGTTGTATATTAATGATTTGATGAACACCAGTATATCTGGAACATTCACTCTTTTCGCTGACGACACCACTATATTGTGACATAGTAAAGGAATAGATATAATCAATGAGACAATAGCTCATGATATACAAAAAATCAAGTCTTGGTTTGATTTCAATCTACTCTCCCTTAATATTTCTAAAACGAATATTATGACTTTCAAGTGTTCACTTCAGAATTTATCTGTAGCGAGAAGCATCATTGATAACAGAGAGTGTACTAAATTTCTGGGACTGTATATAGACGGTGGACTGAAATTTGACGCTCACATCAGAAAAATGAAAAGTAAAATTTCCACCAGCTGTTACTCAGTGAGAGTTATTACTAGAGAACTGGATGTTTATCCTGCGAAAACAGCATATCACGCTTTGGCAGACTCTCTCTTAAGGTACGGTATACCTTTATGGTGTGTGTGTGTGTGTCCTTAATTTACTGGAGTCTGTATTTGTATTACAGAAGAGAGTTATACGATACTTGTGCAAAGCTAAACCTCGTGACTCATGCAGGCAACTGTTTATAGATACAAAAAATTTGACGGTTGTAGCTCTTTTTATTCTGGAGAGAGTGTGTTTAATTAGGAAACATCTTGTTAAACTTGAGGTTACCACTCATCGCTATACAACTCGTCAGAGCATGCAAAAAAATTCCCTTGCAACTCTCCCTTGCAACTCTCTGGTCAAGGACTCCTTATTTTACAATGGTGTGAAGATGTATAACCATCTGCCGAGTTACACTAAAGAGATAAATATTGATACCAATCCGTACAGAAAAATTTTTGAAGAAATTTTGAGTAGTAGACCCTATTACAAATTTGACTGAGTTCTATACCGATCATTTTTAACCTAACATGTTTTATGTGTATGTATGTTTACAACCATTATTTGTGGTTTTTTATTCAGTATTTTCATACTTTAGTTTACATTATATTTTATCTATATTTTTATATTCATAGGATATTTATGTATTCTTTTATATTTATTCACTAAATTTGTCAACAAGATTTTTTCATTGGACAATAAAGTATATACGATAATAATAATAAAAGTAGATACTTCGAACTTTAAAAATCCGTTTTAGAGCTACATATTTCCATGTTCTATAGAAACAGAAGTAGTTTTAATCATCACTGAAATTTTCACACATACACAATTACAAGATTAAATACATGAGAACTTATTGGACGAGTCAAAAAAGTAAAAACGCTAGAAGCTGAACACAAATGTTTGATCTTGAACAAATTTTAAAAAGACTACATGTATAAAAGAAACTATGTCATTTATCTAAGCACTGAAAGCAAAAAATTCGTCCATATTGTAGAAGCAGTTATCCAACAACAAACCATTACAATTACAGTTATTGATCCCTATAAAAGTTGTTATTTTATTGAAGCATTTAATACCCAAGTATTTTGGGAAATTCTGCCTCACATTCAAGCGATACTAGGGGTGGTTTAAAGTATCTTCACCCCGAGTATCGTAATTATGTATATCAGAGTTTTTTGGATATAGGTGTTCATTATTATAGATGAATAACACCAGCTGTAATATGTAGAGACACGGCAATGGTAAGATGCTAAATTTTTTAAATAGTGATTTACAAGAGTCCAGTGGACGAGACTTGTCCATACAGCGAATGACTCTTTTCTGAACTTTAAAAAAATTCGGTCAGTATATGCAGAGTTACCCCAGAAGGTCAATCCATACTGTAGCCTTGACTGTACAAGTCTATGATACATGAGTTTTATAACTTCTGTAGAGACAGTGTCTCGCAGATTCCGAATTGTGTAGTTTGCACTGCCAACCTTTACACATAAACTGTCGATATGTGCCTCCCATGTTAGCTTTTGATCCAGGGGTATTCCTAAAAATCTAGCTACCTAACAGTATTCTAAAATTTCACTACACATATTAATGTTGTTCATTAGATCTGGATTTGAGGTACCCTTTTTGGGTGAGAAAGAACTTTGTTTTCTTTTCATTGTGGAAAAGGTCATTATCACTACAGTATTTACTGAATTCATCACATGCATAATTACCCAAGTTTACCAGACTTTCAAAGTTTTTATGGGCTAGGAGTATATTTCTGTCATCAGCGTAAAGTACCATTCTATTTGGTGTGGTACACGTATCGTAGATGTCATTTGAAAATATTATAAAAAGAGTTGGTCCCTGTAGTTAGGAGTGCCCCTGGGGCACTCCTAACTCCACACTTTCACAGTCAAACTTTTTGCAAATGTTCCTCATTTTGAGGAAACATAAAGCTGTCAAGCTAAAGAAAATAACAATATATCTAAAGGGGGCGGTCCAAATCAATCAAACATGGTTTAAAATACTTCTAATAACGAACGAAAAGTACAGGAATAAGAGGGTAATGATGAACTCATTATTTTTTCTCGAATTCAGTTTCAGATGTACCTGAAGGAAAATAATTGCCAAGAAAACTGGTAAGAGTTCAGAGGTTCTTATTTCCATTGTTTAAAAAGTGTTAACAGATTTAAAACCTATGAAAAGATAAATTAATGAAGTATTTCAAATACTAAGTCAGATATATTCGAAAAATTGAAAATGTGCAAGTAATATGAAATCAACCAGAAATACTTGTGAATATTAAAAATCATCGAAATGTGCAGCATCTTGGTTTGAATTTTTTTTTCTTTTTCCTTTATGATTCCTCTTTGTTTTTCGTTGAAAGTCAGTCTTCATTTTTCTCAAGTTTCAATATCATGTTCACCTTTTTTAAAGTAACTTATTTCGGTTCTAGTATTTTTGACACTCTATTTATTACTCTTTTCATAGATTTAAAATCTGTTTACACCAATTCAGATATTGGAAGCCCAACAGTCAACAACAAACATGATCGAACACATTTAAATAATTACTTGTTTTGTGCTCCCCTTCATTACAAAAAAATGTTTATTTTCTTCCTCAAATACCCAAAACATAAAAATCTCACTTACCAAACAAGCCGCGCTTTTTACTTTTGCCATTAATACTATTAACCCTTTGTATATCACTAGCATTGGAACTGTTTTCAAGACTGTGTCGCATCATCACTCTTTTGTCTGTAGGAACAGGCGGCAAAGGCCTATTTGGGGCGGGATCCTCCCTACCATACATTGCACCATTAACATACCTCGGGTCCACATTCTGATGTCTCCTGTACATATCGTTGGCACTGGCGGTTAGCCTGGAGTTGCGAACGAAGTTCTGACTCGCAAGTTGGTCGTGCGATTGCCGAACCATTCGCGGGGAAGCTTGCAGCTGCCCCAGAATAACCCCGGTCTGCTTCAAGTGATTTGGCTTGGTCAAACTAGGGCTGTCTCTATCGTGTATCTGCCCGTAGATATCACAAACCTTATTTTTGACTGAAACCTGCCTGGGCACGCCTTGGCTGTAGCCGTAAGGAGATTCCGTTACACTTTGTCGGGATGCATACACGGAGTTTTGCTCGTTATCGACGATGTAGCCTGCAAACTGGCCGTAAATGTCGTCTTGAACGATAATCTGCCTCCGTGGACCAGGAAAGCCAGGAGCCTGTCTTATACCAGGCCGCATTCCAGAAACTTGGGCGTTGCCTTGAGACAACCTCCTAGGAACCCTCTGTTGAACATACAAGGGTTCTGTGAGCTGCAAGGAACCATGTCGAGTCAGACCTTGAGGTACTCGGGCAGTATCTACATGGCCGTAGTAAATTTCCTCTTGGGGAGGGAGCTGTCTGGAACCATACACTGATTCCTGTCGGTAACCCAAACCAGGGTACTGAGGATGTTGCGCCGCTTGTTGCCTGACGGCATTTTCGTAGTTATGCACAATGCCATAAGGCCTGTTGGCGTAACCGTAAATTTCCCTTCCGTCTCCTACAAGCTTACTTGCTTGTGGAAGATCCGGCAAAAACACATCATCCTCTAGACTGACGAGTCTATTTTTCTCCATTCTCCTTTGGGGTGGGCTCTGTGTGAAACCATTTTTCGTCGGCCAGGCTTGATTACTTAGAGGGTCTTGTCTGGGGTTACCGAAGCTAACTTTTTTGTTCTGCTGATCTTCCGACATCTCCCTCAAAGGAGTTGTGAGACTGCCCCTTTTGAAAATCGGCCTGCTCGAACCATTCGCGTAATTCCCGTTTGTCCTCGGGAAAGTATCTATCGTGCGTCTCTCTGGGACATTCCTTCTGAAGTCCGTATGATAGTAGGCACCATTAGGCCGATTTGTCACTGCCCTGCCTTCAGGTATAGGGGTGGGTTGGAATCTGCCGTAGCCGTCACCGATCTCCATTTGCATCATAGGTTTAGGGTCTCTAGGCAAGCTCAGGCTTCTCCTACCGTTACGCTGCGAAGATGGGGAAGTACTTCTGGATCTTCGGCGAATAGGATCCTCGGCAAAACCGAAAGGCATTTGCGACTGATAATAATATAAATCCATATTTTCTTGATCTTTGAGCTTCTTGATTTCTTTCCAGTAGTACGCCTCAACGCTTTTCCTCATCTCCTCTTTTTGGGGTGACTGTGACTTGTTGGAAGAAGAGCCCCGCATATCTGGAGTGGATGATCTCAGGCTCTGAGGACCTAGAGGCGATAAGGAACGGTTGTGTAAGATACTGTTTGGAGTGGGGGTTCTGGGGTTGCTATTGGTATGGATTTGGACGTTAGTGAGGACCTTCTCCTGCGACTCCGCTACTGACGGAGATCGAATTGCTCGATTCTCGAAACTGGGGGACTGTTGGCTGACTCTTTGTACGTGTACAGGTGTTCGTTCTGGAATTCTGGAAATGGGAGGTTTAGTAGCTAAAACGTCCCCTTCCAGACTGCGTTCGTTATTTTCGTAGCTAATGTTTTCGGGATAGTCGATGCCAAGCTCTAACTTCTGGTGGCTAGGGCTCAGTTGACTGGTCTTTTTCGTTCTTGTGGGAGTTGGAGATCTGGATCTAGGCTTCAACAGCTCCGTCGCTATTATTTTCTCAGTGCTAACGTGGTGCTGAGGAATAGGCGACTTCATCCTTGGAGACAGCGGGGTGATTTCTCTGTTCGATGGTAACCTCAGTTTACTGGACTCCAAGGAAGGCGATCGAGGGGGTTTTTGGTCAGAGTGCCTTCTTTGCTGGACGTTTTTGTCCACCAGACTGTCAAAAACAGTTCCATAAGCCTCTTCAAAGTGCGGTTTACTTTCGCCTTCTTCAGAACTGAATTGAATGGCTTTTGTTGGCGTGCTGCAATTTGGACTGCTTTTTGGCTGCGGCGATAAACTTCCTTGGTTCTGATATGGATTCGGCAGAGGCCTCTCAGAATTGATAGGAATCAGTGCCCTGGGGTTCACCAGGCGGAGATCTTGCCTGAGTTCTTGGGCTCTTGGTGGGGTATCTCTACTACCTTCTCTGTGACTGTCGCCGAACCTGTTGAATCTATTGCTAGTGTCATTGTCCGCTTGTTTATTTGAGTTACTTCTGTCAGATTCTAGCGTGCTCATCGAGGAGCTGGTGTCGATAAACTTATTGATGTTAGGCATATTCTTGTAATCCAGAGGCCCTGGAGTATTGATGATGATTGGTGGTTCTTTAGTACCAGACTGTTGATTGTCGAAGTTTTGCTTTATGTTGTTGAACTCCCTAACGTGCATTTGAGCGTATTTTTGTTCGATTTCCTTCATGTCGTAGTTCGTCTGGGTTGGTTGCCGATTTCTGTCGATTCGCGACATCCTCGTGGGCTTCGGGAGTTGGCTATTGCCCCCAGTTGTGTGCCTGTAAGGAGAATCTCTGGCGAAGGCATTCGTTTCATTTTGTATGTTATCGCTGCGGGCGGCGTTCTGTTTATCTTGTAGTTTGGTCTGCTCTTCCTCTTTCTTTTTCTTCTCTTTGCCGAAGATCTTGCTGCTGAAGATCTTCTTGAAGCTGTTGCTGCGTTTTTTCTCTTTGGGTTTCCTGTCCATCGTGAACAAGTTCAGTTCCCTTTCTAGTTTGTCAACGCTGCCTTCAGACTCAGACCGGGTCACTATGGTGATGAATTCTCCAGAGCTAGAGCTAGTTTTTCGAAGAACCTCGTTGGAATTTTCATCCTTCGCTCTTGGTTTCTCAGTAAGGTTCAGGGTGTACCGATAGTTGGGTTGGATCGGCCTGCTGTGGGATATGTATATTTCGCTCTTCACAGAGCTTCTAGGCTTGGCAACTGGCAGTTTCGATCTGTTTCTGAGAGAATGTACAGCCGCCTCATCCAGTTTTATGGCTGACGCTCTCCTCAGTTTGGGCTTTCTCTCGATGTTTTTTTGCTCGTGTTCGTATTTCTCCTTCAGTGTGGTGAGAGTATCACTGTTTCTTGAAGGCGATAAAGAACGCTGTAGCTTCGCATATGCTGCACTGTCTACGCGTCTTCGATTCAGAGCCGGGTCCCTTCTTAGAATGACAATGTCGCCTGCTAAGCTATCGAACGAGTTTTTTTTTACGATATCTCCAATTTGTGAACCGTCCACTGACTTGGTTTCGCACCCACTGTCTGTTTGATTTGCAACACTCTCTTTGATACTGTGGTGTTGCGAGTCATTAATGGCAATCTTTGAATCCATTTTGGTGAAATGGGAGTGGATTTGAGTTCTCCTGTAACAAAAGAAATTAACGTTATTTGAATTGTACGTTGGTATATATTAACAAGTTTGAGTAAACAGTTAAGATAATTTGCTGGAATTCCTCACGTCAGAGTGCAATATTATCGGATTAACTTTCGAATGTAAGCTATTTCAGGTGTTTTTATTTTCTCAGAACGTACATTCCTTTATTATATGAATTATGTATCGGAGGGAAAACATGTGTTGAAAGATCTGTATCTGTAGAGTGTAGGCCCTCAGCGCTTAGGCAACATGTGACACATTGTAAATCCTACCGAGGAGTTGTCCTCCTAGGTCATCGTCCATCCTGTCCTTTCCAGGAAGGTGGACAGGTCACTAGGAGACATCTCCTTTATATCGGTAGGTGTAGGCCAAGACTCGCCGAATAAACACTCTCTTATTAACGATAACTCCGGACACTCGCAAAAGACATGCCTGAGAGTTTTATCTTCCTGTTAACACATCCTGCATAGAAGTGTGCCCAATAGCCTCATATTGTGGAGGTGTTTCCTTAGTTGACAGTGGCCAGTCAGAAATCCTTTTGTTTTTCCTCATTATCGCCAGATATTTCTTCGGCGCGAGTTGCCAGGGTCGCCCAGGGTGATCCTGGCAAGACTGCATCCTTTGATTCCATCCCATCTCTTTAGGGATGGAGCATGAGTGTGACGTTTGGCTAGTTCCGCAATTGTCCTAGTCATCAGACCGAAGGTGTCACTGGGTCCTAAAATTTTTAGTCCAGCCGCTTCCTTGGCTAAATAGTCGGCAATGCAATTACTTTTACTTCTTGCCCTTTTACCCACCTCAGGATAATGTTTTTATCTACCGAGGCTTTGGCTAAATCTTGGTGGCACCCAGAAAATCTTTGCTGAAAAACTAGCCGAGCAGATTTTTTGTAAGTATCTTTTTACGATACAATTTTCAGTTTCGATGGTGATTATGTAGTGTCATTTTCTTGCATGCAGAGAGGGCCTTCGGAACGATTTACCGTCAGACAATTACTGAGAAAATGGAAGCGATTGGTACATTAAAATTGTTAATGAATTTGGAGTGCCACAAGGGAGTGTCCTAGGATCTCTTTCGGTTCTGATTAATATCCATGATATGAACTATTACCATGATTACCAAGATTATGAGTCTAGAACTTTAACTGCTCAAAGAGGTTTTGCAAATGAGGATCATCAATAAATTACATGTGCTCTGCGTACTTGATACAAAGCAATAATTGCCAACAAAATTTGACGAAACATGTTGTATCATATACAAGGCATTCTATAACAAGAAATATTCAATAATATTTGTGGATTTTTGACCAATAACATGTGACGGATTCAATCAAAACAAACAAGCAAAAAATTAACGGTGTCCTTATCTCATCATTATCTATAGATATTATAGCTACAATATATCAAATTTTTATTGGCTTATACTCAGTCAAGGATGTACACTTAAAAAAGTAATAACTGAAAATTTTTATGTCATCATCGACTCAGATAAATCTTTTTTATAGTTGCAACATCCTTAAAAATAGATATTAAACAATGACGATCAAAATTTACTCGAATATTTATGACATTCGAGGATCGCGGTTCCTCACAAATATGGATAACGTGAAGGTTACTTTATTATCGCAAGTTGTACCTACAGTGGCGTAGCCCACACCTGAAGTCTCATGGAGAAGTTATCTTCCTGCTCATTCAGAGATATTCAACACAAGATCAACAATAGACTGATCAATCTCGAATATGTAGAATAGGGAGTTACTCAGGGAATAGTGTCAGGGCCTATCATTCTTAATTGACATATACAGAGTGGCCCGTATTAACCTTTGAACGACACAAAATATTGAGGTTGGACAAAATTTACGTAAAAATGCAATATTTTTTTAAAAAAACGATATTGTTGCGTCACTGGTTCCCGGGAGGTCGCTACCAACTTGTTGTTTTTTCGGATGAAATGGATTGTTTGTGATAACTCATTCGATAGATAATTCAATTCTCCATTCACATTGTTTTACTTTCGGAAATCGGTAGAGCCATTTCTGAGTGATTAACAGCTTCATTTTCATTTCGAAGATTCGCAAACGAAAGATAGTATAATTTTAAAAAAATAAGACAAAATTGACTCAATTTGACTCATAGTAGTAATGAATGATTTTTTTGCTGGTATCTTTTTTGGCATCTTTTTGACAGATCACGCGTGAATCGTGTCTTGTGTCATTGTCAGTTGTTCAGTTTGGTCTAAATTTAAGCATGAATCGACTTACGAATGAACAATTCTTGCAAATTATTGAATTTTATTATCAAAATTCATGCTCGGTGAAGAAAGTGCATCGTGCACTTCTTCCAATTCATGGACAGTTTCGTCGGCCTACTAAGGGAGCTATTCGGAAGCTTGTGACTAAATTTCGAACCCAGTTTACATTTTTGGACATTAAACCACCAACACGCATACGTAGAGTGAGGACCGAAGAAAATATTGCGGCAGTATTCGCCAGTGTTCATGATGACCGTGAAATGTCGATTCGCCGCCGTTCGCAGCAATTGGGCTTCTGTTACTCCACTACGTGGAAAATTTTGCGAAAGGATTTGGGTGTTGAACAAAGTTGGAGAAAGATCCACATTTTTATCGAAAAATTGTGTTCAGCGACGAGGCTCATTTCTGGTTGAATGGATACCTTAAAAAGCAAAACCCCCGCATTTGGAGTGAAGACCAGCCACAAGCATTGCAAGAGCTACCGATGCATCTCGAAAAAGTAACTGTTTGGTGTGGATTATGGGTCGGTGGCATCATCGGGCCGTACTTCTTCAAAGACGACAATAGCTGGAACGTTACTGTGAATGGCGAGCGCTACCATGTGATGATTGACGACTTTTTGTTGCCCAAAATGGAAGAATTGGACATGCCTGACATGTGGTTTCAACAAGACGGTACCACATGCCACATGGCACGCGAAACAATGGCCCAATTAAGAGCCGCCTTCGGTAAACAGTGAATCTCACGTTTGGGGCCCGTCAATTGACCGCCTAGATCGTGTGATTTAACGCCTTTGGATTATTTCTTGTGGGGTCATTAAGGCTCATGCCTACAGGGATAAACCAGCAATGACTGACGCTCTGGAAGCCAATATCGAAGCATTTATACGTGAAATACCGGTCGATAAGTTAGAAGTGTGCCAAAATTGGACCTTGCGCATAGGCCATCTAAAGCGGAGCCGCGGACAACACTTGCATGAAATCATCTTCAAACATTAAATTATATTGATCGTTCTATCGATTCCAATAAGGGTTTCATCAATTTTTTAAAATTTTTTGTGTTGTTTTGAAAATCAAATCCTATACCTTTTAAAAAATCACCCGTTAGAAATCGCAAAACACGTTTGAGATTAATCAACAAATCGAGTAAAACTAAACGACGGATGTGAGTATAGAGCACAGTTGTGACAACTTTGCTACAGTAATAACTTCGACAATCCCTTCACGCGGGGTTTTTGAATTAACGATTCCCGCTACTTTCTTGACGAAGTTTTTATTCGGAGGAATTTTTAGAAACAAACGTGTCATTTGTCAAAATACTTACGGTTTTCGCGGCCGAGGTTTTCAGTGTCATTACTCTTAGAGTTTGAACGCCGTCTATTTTTGTTATTTCTTCCTGACGTTTCGTTGCCGCAAGTAGCTAGCCTCTTCAGAGGTTTATACGTCCTGAGTTAATCTCCGATGTCATTTGGTATATTCTTTCGGTAAGAATGAGAAATTGAATTCAAAAAAGTATGTGTTGTAGAAATCCATTCGCACTTAAACCCTGAAGAGGTATAAACCTATAGCAGGGTCCCAACAAACATCCAAATACTTTGTAAACTACTAACCCCTTAATAATGAATAAACGTAATCATACATACATTCGCACTTCTGTGACATTACGTTAAAATGAATCCTAATCTAGATGTAGATTGGATGTATCGTATTTTCGAAATAAAATGAATTACCCACGATATCCGGCGTTTTCCCTCTGAAATTACCCCCGTTCATGTAACAGGCCAGATTTGCCAGCTCCATATTATCCTGGGCCTCGACTTGAGGCAAACTCGGCCACACCGTTATCTGATTGTGGCTCAGATCGAGCTGCTTCAGCGAACTCGGGTAACTCGTGATGTGCGACATGGAGCGCAGCGAGTTGAAAGACATGTTCAGCCTGGTCAAATTGACTGCCAGACAAGGAAGAACGACGGGGATGCTGGTGAAGAGGTTGTGGGCCAAGTTGAGAGAGGACAGCTGGGACGAATGCTCAGTCAGGTTGTCGTCGCTGTGGAGGATTTGTTCGGTTACTTCGACGCTCTTGTTCCATATGTGGTGTTTGTTCAGATCCAGCTGACTGCAACAATAAAGCAGTTCAATTATATATAACAGGAATCAAGCTCGAATCAATGAAACCCCGAATTTTGCCGAAAAAATAACGAATTCAATTCAAGGTACTGAACTATTAGGTAGGATATTATGTAGGATACTTTTTGCGGAACTATTTCTAACTGAAGGACGAAATCTTCATGCAAATCTAGGGACCACTATGTAATGGCCACGTTCATAGGTTATAGCTATTTGCCCTAAAAAGCTGGTGGGGCAGACCGTTGCCTGAAGACATCAAGAGACTCGCAAGACAGACTAGACATCACGACCGGTGCTATCTCTTCCGCATATCAGATAATTGTCGAAAAGGATAAGAAGAATTGTGTCTGAGTACAACATAAAAATCTGCTTCGTATCCGTTTTTAGCACCATTCAAAGCAGCTCCACGAAAACTAAGCAGTCAAAACTTGAACAGCGGATACCATCTGAGTACAGTAAATTCAGTGTCAGTGAAATCATGAGGCCATTGAATGTCCTCACTGACGAGCACAAGAAAAAAATTTAGCCTACAGGAATCAACAAATCGGAAATAGCACAGCACGTTTGTATCCACCAACTCAACATCAAGTGGTCTGAAGCTGTATAGTAAAACATCTCATCTTGAAGGAATGAAAACTGAGGAAAACTGAGAGGACAGAAGGTGGTCTAAAAATATCAGAAACAAACCAGATGATGTACCACAGGGTTCAACATCGGAACCCTTACTGTTCATCCTTCATGTAAATAGTTAAATGTCACTAGTTATTAAAAGTCCATGCCTCTCTGCACTAGTGATATCTGCACCAAATACCAAAATATTATATAAAATGCTGGCAGAATAGTAAATAGGCATCATCTAAAAATGACTGCCTATATTTGTTATCTCTTTCTAATTGACACTGATGGGCTTGTTTCATGATTTTTGGTTTATAGTTCACTTGATAGAAATTTTAAATTGGAAAACAGTGCACTTTGTTCCATCTCTCTTAGAACCGTAGTTTTCCCGTAATTAATTATTGAAAATCAAATGTGGTAGGGAGGTGACGTCACACCCCTATTCCCGTTTCTTGTTCGATTGACCAATAGGAACAATAGAAATAATCAACATTGCCAAATCGTAAAATTTAGGAAGCCTATAATTATTAATTTAATCATGGAAATGTATATGAACCCGTTAACTGTCATTGAATTCAATATTTTCGTTCCCCTTTCATTTATAGTAACTTTTTAAATGATTTCTATAAAGTCTTGGAAGAGTAGAAGGATTGCAGTTCTTTCTTTTCAATACCACCCATTTTTTTCTCATCATTTTATCCTTTGGGAACCTAAACTCATTATATGAAATAACTCACTTACAAACCAACGCGCTTTCTGTTTTTTTGTGCCTTTCAGCACAATTAAAATTAGACCAAGAAGGCACCATATTAATATTCAAATATATCTCTAAAACACCTTCAAAACATACACAAACTAAACTCGATGAACAAACGAATTGTTCCTACGCGAGCTGTCAGCTAAGACAAAGTTGAAACTCAATGTTGCAAAAACAAGCAGAATGGATCCGATATGACATACATTTTCAATGCCGAATAAACCAATAAATTAAAATTTTCTGTAATTATTCATTCATTTTTTTAAAGAATAAAGCCTGCAAACAAATAAACATACAATAATAAGATCGCTCGAATCCACGAATTAAGCATAAAAATGGACAATAATATTTGCCTTGATAACTGATATAGTACAAGTTATATCTAAATA
>WOGO01000696.1:0-21551 GCA_015342085.1 Leptinotarsa defecta | reverse complement strand
AGCTCCGAACATCATTATTGCGGATTTGTCAGAATTGAGCTTGAGCTTATGGGCTGTAGAAATGTCAAAGATGGCTTGGAGATCGTTACTAATATACGACTAAGCAGATGTAGACTCGCCAGGCCAAAAAGAGAAATATAACTGCGTATCGTCTGCATAGTGATGTATATTGCATTTTTCACGAACAGATAAAAATCACAAATATACAAGGTAAGAAGCTGGGGCCCTAGGATAGATCCTTGTGGCACTCCCTTCAATACCGGTAGAGCATCTGAAACAACTTCATCCACAACAACTCTTTGAGAACGATTCTTCAGATAGTTTTCTAAGAGTGACGCTGCTTTCCCAGAAAAACCGAAGTAGACAAGTTTGCCACACAATATCTTATGGTCTAGAGTGTCAAATGTTCATCTGCAGCTTGAAAAATATCGTCTGTAATTGACAGAAGAGCCGTGGTGGTACTATGCTGAGGTCATTAAGCGACTTGGTCCAAAATTTTCTCTACGAATTCAAATTGAACCAAAGCGCTGTCAAAACATACCGAAAAATTAACCAGACCTTTGGCAACGATAGTTTTAATGAATCCACTATTCAACTTTGCGAAATTTCATTCCGGAGACTTCAGCCTCGAAGATGAACTCCGAAGTGGTCGAACTACAGTAATCCATAACGAGGAAGTGATGACCCTTTTGGAGACTGACCTATCACAAAGGGTGCATGGGATGGCGGAAGAACTGGGCGTCTGCACCCATGAATGACGGTTCAAAACGTGTTGATATGGTCAAAAACCTCGAGAAGGGGGTGCCCCACGATTTGAACGATCGACAGAAATTGTCAAGTTTTGAGGTCGTTCTTCTTTGCTTTTGAGAAACCAAAACGATTTTTTTTCTGCAACCCGACCGTCACGGCAGAGTCCTACTGTGAGGAAATCGACAAAATGTACCGAAAATTGCGTCAGCAGCAGCAGGTACTGGTCAATAGAAGAAGTCCATGTTTCACAAATCACCGTCCAAAAATTGAACGAACTAAGCGTCGAACTTCTGCATCATCCGCCATACTCTCCAGACCTCCCGCCAATCGACTACCATTTTCTCAAGCACTTCGATAGCTTTCTCAGCGGTAGAACCGTCGCCAATCAGAACCAGGCAGAAACGGACTTCTTCGACTTCATAGTATCTCGAGCATAATTTTTATGCTGACGGATATAATCGACTTGTAATATATTGGACAAAGTGCACAGCGCACACATGAATTGCAATATGTTCAGGATTTCAGTGGATATACACCTGATTATTATTTTATTGAGTACCACTGTTTACTAATTAAGGTCTCATTACTCCCTTAATTTTAGCTTCATGAAAAATTGTCATACACTTTCATAATTGCAATGCCATTTTCTATATCAAAAAAAAGATTCGGGTCTTTCATCAGAAAAAAAAGTTTTTCACTCAAAAAGACAAAAGCCTTTGCTCTCTGTGATTGAATCGCTTCTCTTGCACATACTGTTAAGAAATTCAATTATTGTACTACATTTCAATTCAAAAATGTACCTGTTTTATTTATATAATAAGGACTGCAAAACAACTTCATTATATGAAAAAAAATGGAAAGGTCTGCAAACAAACAAAAAGAAAGCTGGGCAACCATCAATGACCTCAGGGGAAAAATAATATTGCTCCTATGAAAACTGATCTAAATTCTGATTGTATTAACAAATATTACTGCACTGTGTAACTTATCCAAAGATATGAAATACAATATTCATCCCTTGACTTTTCTTCAAAGACAAGCTTCATAACGGGTATATTTCCGACATCTTTAAAAACAGCCATTCTTATTCCTTTGCACAAAGGAGGCGACACTAACAGTCCTGCCAACTTTAGGCCCATTTCTATGCTACCTACCTTTGCTAAAATCATAGAAAAACTGGGTAAACAAAGAATGATGATGTTTGTGAATAAGCATAATATTATTAGTAGCAGTCAGTTTGGGTTTCAGAGTTTGAAAAACACGGAAGATGCTGTTTCATCTACTGTAAAACGTTTATCTCAATTTAAATAATCGTGAAATAGCAGCGTCAGTTTTTTGCGATCTTTCAAAAGCTTTTGATTGCGTAGATCATGAAATTCTGCTGCAAAAACTAGAAGTGTATGGCTTTAGAGATATATCTTTGAAATGGTTCAGATTATACCTGTCAGAACGTACTCAGAAAGTCAAACTTCCGGACAGCATATCCCATCTCCAGACAGTTACTTGTAGTGTTCCACAAGGATCGGTTCTAGACCCTATTCTCTTCTTGTTATATATTAACGCAGAAATAACCCAATTTGCTGATGACACTACTTTATTTTGGCATTGCAAGAATGAAATAGAACTGCATGATTTAATCAGCATGGATATTATAAATATAAAAGACTGGTGTGATGCTAATCTCTTGTCATTTAATATCTCAAAAACTACCATCATCACCCTCAAGTGCTCCACAGTAGATATCTACCTGGGTACTCAATTAATATAAAACAAAATATCAGCAAAATTTCTGGGATTACAAATTGTTAAAAATTTGGATTTTGAAGGTTACATAAATAACCTATGTGAAAAAATTTCATCAGGATGTTTTGCAGTCAGAGTATCAGCAAATGAATTGGGCACTAATATGGCAAAAAATTTGTACTTTGCTCTCATCGATTCCCATCTGGGATACGGTATCTGTTTTTGGGGAACGTGTTGCCAATACATGTTTGATAGGGTGTTTATACTACAAAAAAGAGGAATTAGAAATATGTGTAGAGTTGGATTCAGGGATTCCTGTCGACCTTTATTCAGAAAGCATAAAATCTTGACCTTGCCTTCCATACTTATATTGGAAATGTTATGTCTGGTGCAAAAAAATACACGATGGAAATTTTAATTTCACCACGACGAAATACTAGAAATAAGCTGTTTGCTGGCCAAACTTTGATGCTATGACTTTTTGGATCACTTTTGTGTATGGCACTTCAGCTTCCTGAAAAAATGTTTCCTGCAAGTGGCCGTCGATGGATATCTCTCGAATACTTTCACCATCAACACTGGTATTCCCCAGGGATCCATATTGTCTCCAAGCCTTTTTTTTTATTGTACAACAACGACAGCACACTCATCTGTTAATTCATTTGGATTCCAGGACATCGGCTACGGATGCACATCTTCGTCGGAAGCAGGAGGGTGAATAAACTAATGAGGATCAAGAAGTGATTTCGAATTGGGGTGAAATAAACCGAGTTCAATTTAATGCCACAAAAACCCAGGCATCGGTTTTCTCAAAAAAGTGAATGTTTTGAACCGGACATGATAATGTCAGGACAGACAATTCCCCTTTCTACTTCGATAAGTTTCTTGGGGGTTAACCACTATGTCTTGGCACAATCATATTGCTGGAAGTTTAAAGGCTGCTTCTCAAAAGCTTGGAATACTGTTCCGAATCGGAAAAATGTACACACCTCAGCGATTTTTGATGCTTTATAAAGCTCAGATCAGACCTTCTTGGAATATTGTTCTCATGAGTGGAGCTCCGCCCCTTAACATACCCTGAAACTGATGGATTCCATCCAGAAAAGAGTCATCCACCTGATTGGAGACGCGAACATCACTTGCAACCTTGATATTCTGAAACATCGAAGAAAGGTTGGAGATGTGTCTCTCTTCTATAGATACTTTCATGGGAAGTGTTCAAGTGACTTAGCAAATTTGATTCCACCAAGAGCGGTGCATATCAGAAATACGCGACGGACTGTGGCTGCTCTTCGTTCTGAGGTTCAACTCAGTACACCTCAAACTTCACTGTTTGAGAACTCTCTCATTTGGAAAACGGCGTTTATTTGGAATAAACTTCCCGAGAACGTTTTCCCAAATGGATTCAATCTCTAGCGATTCAAATCCTGTGTGAATCACTACTGTCGCACAGACACCGCTTTAAGAGCGCCTTAGGGATTTTCCTGTAGTGCTTTGCATGCGCATGTGCATGTGCATGTGTTTTGTCCTTAAAAAAAGATATTCCTGGCCCGCGAAAAGTCTCTTGAATGAAATTTCGGTTTTTTTGTTCAGAAACCAAAGTGACTGCTGAAAATTATGGAAATAGAGTTAGGTTATTCGTTTCAGATGAAGAAGTTACAATTTCACCTGAAAAAGGTTGTTTGGGTAACAGGATCAATTTTTCCTAAAAAAATGTTTCCTTGCCGACGTTTCGAATTCAATTAAATACTTCTTCAGGGCTCTGTAACAACGAATTTTTATAAACAAACCTTCCACAAAACTTATACGATGATTATAGTTTCAATTTCACGTCACCATCAGACATATTAGATACATATTTTTAAAAAATAAAAAAAAATTGCCACATAACGACATGACACAACGAATGGCTTTATCTCTGATTCTGATAAGGTGGTGTCTGTTTTATTTAATCAGAATCGCAGATAAAGCCATTTGTTTGTTTCATATCGTTTTATGTTGATGTTGTTTCGGAAATTTTGGTTGTTGCAATGTTTTTGATTTTTTAAAAATATGTATTAAATTTGTCTGATGGTTTTTGAAATAGTAACATTATCGACACGAAAAAACTACTTTTCGTAATTCAATCAGAAACTAATTATTTCTTGTGAAATTGATCCGATAATAATTGTATAAGCATTGTGGAAGGTATGTTTGTGAAAATACATTGTTACAGAGCCCTAACAAAGAATTCAATTAAATTCGAAACGTCGTCGGCAAGAAAACAATTTTTTTAAAGAAAAATTGATCCACTTACCCAACCAACCAGAAAAATTATTGGATCACTGAACTAGTTAACTGTTATAATTTCAGTCATAGATAATAGTGTCGCAACTCGGTACTCGCTTTGCATAGGATTTATCGCTGTTTCACCCGACCCTCATTTATCCAAATAATGAAAGAACTCATTTGAAAACTTAAAATAACATATTTATTGTATGAAAAATTGGAAAGATACGCTCAGGAATGAGCTAACATTGAATATTTAAGAGAAAAAATACAAAAACTTAGATGAAAAGGAGATGTGCTGCATTCTAAAAATGCTCTGGAACCGTTTCTGAAGAGTAGTCAATGAATACTGAATGAATTTCTCAATTCTTGTTGTTGATGATCTTGATCTCCCTCAATATTCATGAAGATTAGTATGCTGAGGTTGTAACTTTGCTCCGATCACCGTATTAAGGCAAAATGCTTAATGCGCATTCGTGCAAGTTTGCGTATTTTGAAATTGTTTTATATTTTTACATCCTGTAATCGAATCAATTTTGATGTTTATAAACTTGAAATATTGAAATATGGAATTGTTAATACTGAGTGTTTCTGTTCTAAAATATTGAAGTTGAGGTTGAAACATCTTTCTATTCGCGTATTTGATTGAACTGACAAATTTTCCATATTTGACAATAGTAACCCACTTCTGATTCGAAATATCAACAGTATACCAAAAACCGATCGATCACAACCAACCCCTCTGATATTGCTTCAAAATTTATTTGGTCCTTGATTTATAGAAACGAATTGAAGTCGTGTTTTTCTAATTGAACAATATAATTTAGATGAATCATTTATGGCAGTTGTTACAGTATACTTTCCTGAGAGTCACCTTCAATCCTTGTTATTCATCTGAAATTCCATACTAATTTTTATGGATTGTATTCACTTCCGACATATTTGAAGTTTCATCAATTTTATCTTTACTTTTTGGAAAATTATCAAGGTTTTGAGCAGAATAGGATATAATTCTCATCTATTCTTTTCGTGAAATGAAACATTTCCTTGTACTATATACCACGCACCTCCCTTGATGATTATCTCAAATTGTTGAGGGGAGTTATATGAGGCATAAAGCCAAAAACTTCCGCTCCAGACTCAAGATATCCCATTATAATGGCAAGAAGCACTTTAGTGTTTCGCGGTGCAGTGAACTTCCAGAGAACTCACAATTAAATATATCTGGTTACTATTATTCGTGAGTGTCGGAATACACGAAGCGGTTTAGAAAAATCTAAATTATTCAGAAATATAACGAGGAAGTGAGAGTCTGTTGTTTCTTGCAAAATGATCCTGATAGATGTTTCCCAAAATTGATTTCTCTGCATTATTTCAGTTGGCGAGGATATTGGGTTGTTTCAAAAGTTTTGTCCGTTTTATTCAATCTTCTTGAAACTGTAATGTCTCAGTGAATACCTGGCCAGTTGGCTATCCTTGTTCATCTTTCACTTCCTGAACCACTGTGCATGCTGTTTTTGGCGAGTGCATTGGCTTGGGATGTGGGGGTTGAGCAAACCGGTCTTCGGATGCCTGCTTCCACGCAGCCCCGCTGGATACGGGAATGACAGAATTACTTGTGGTTCTGTTATTCCGTAACCGAATGGCATCCCAACGATGGCTTAATCCTAAGATGTGTGTATCTGTGCCGAGAGGATGAATGACACTGAGTCTATCAGCTGTCTCTACAGAACCTTCGAAATACCGGACGCCCTCTCGTCGTAGCATCGCCTTGTCACGGTAATGCGGGGAGTCCAAGTGACCTCCTTGTGAATTTACATCAGGAGCGAGTCTACAGAGGAGATGGATGTCGAGTTTACGACTCCAACTGACCTCCCTGTGAATTTAGTTCAGGAGCGAGAACTTCTCAACTCCCCAACTCCTGATCCAATAACTGAACCTGAAAAAAAAAGGTTTGATGGTGCAGCCCGGGAACGACTGAGTTGACTCCTCAAGAGTGAGATACCTTATAAAACCGCCTTGCACCAAATTCTTGAGCGGCGTACGCAGATTCACCATAATCAGAGGCGAAAAAGCCCTGCCCACTTGAATCTAACGCATCGTCAGGTGTAGCTGACGTTCAAAAACCTCATATGGGAAGATTGTCGCGGGTATCCAGGTGAGAATCTTGCACCTTGACTATCCAACTACATCATTAACGATGGAACAGCAGAGCATATACTTCGTGTCTGACTCGCTGGGAAACGAATCAGGTTTTTAGAGTTCGGCAGAGCCGTACTCTTACCATCTGACCTGAAAGACCATTCACCATATAGACTAATCGGATTCGTCAAAAAGCTGGGCTTATTTGGTCGAGTGTGAATAGGTGTGAACCACAATAAACCCTTGCGAGTTGCAGTGGAGGGTCGAATAGACCCACTCACTTGCAACCTAACCTAACCTCAGGTCACAGAAAATGCCCATTGGGACCTCTCCTTTTCTATATGGTTTATGAGATTGTCATAGAACTCTTTGATTGCGCTAGTTATTTCACAGTTATTTCTACCAAGAATTCCAAATTTATGATGAAGGGCATTCAGAATTCTGATCCAAAGAGTAAGCCCCACAAATGGAGGTACCCTCTTCAAACGAAAGAGAAATCAACAAGTATTATCGAAATTCTTTCGAAATGTTTTGGAAAGAAAAGTATAATGTAGTATATGAGAAATTTTTCAGGAGGATACGATTTGATTTCACTCCACCCCATATAACTGAAATTATTGTCCAAAAAAATTAACACAATTCTGCGACAAACTGAAACAAAGCGGCCCCACTAACCGCTGCGTGATGAGAATAGCTTGTAATTACGTTGGTTTAGTTTTATATAGAATATCACTTCGAAATATTATTATCCGTTCCAAGTTGCTCTGCTACCCGTTGTAGCCGCTGGTAAGCCGTTAGTAGTATTTATCTTGAGGCTTTAGAGAAGTTGTGTGCTGTCTTACTTCAGTTCCATTTTCAATCTTTCAAATACCCTAAATCTCACCCTCAAAACAGCCATTTGTATTCTCAAAGCTCCTACTGACAACGTCGACTTTTCCAATTATATAATTTCTACAACTGTTATAAAACACATCCAAGTCGGGCGAATGCTAATCTTTATCTTAATGGAAACCGTCGAGAATCTGCAAAAAAACTCGCTACGCTGCGGAAAAATCTAATTTATTTCCTTTCAGTCGGACTTTTTCATACCTGAACAAGATAAATTTTCCTTGTAAGGGAAGTCAGTTTGTGTACCGATTCATCTTTTCATCGAAAAATCCCATTGACACATTCAATTTGGCCAAGTGTGTCGTTGGCCTCTGAATGAGCTTGTGCCCCATTCAGCTTTCTACAATGTATTTCCGGCTTGGGAAGCTTTTCTGTCGGCGTTTCTCTACCGGGGATTATCTTACAGGGTAGTTCGTTTATCACCGAATATATAGTACAATGAGAAGAAGCTATAAAAATATGTCGGTCAGAAAAATACTTATTCAATTTTCCAAATCTGCCTCTTCACTAATAATGGTTTATGTGTGTTTGATGACTCTGACCATACATCAAGAGCTCTTATTTTATTCAATTCTTCCAGGAGTAAGGTTAAGGTGAAATGATAAAATCTCAATTGTTTACAAATGACGCATTCGCTGTTTCCATAAAGGTAATACTTGAGAAACCATAAAACTAATTTCTTATGGATAAACTCTCACGTAAATTCTTCGCATTTACACCGAAAAGAAATATCAAAAATTATTTTTTTAATATAAATTTTTGTTGGTTATCATTAACTCATCCGCCATTTATTTAAAAATGGTTGTTATACACCTCCGGCGCATTCGCCATTTTTATAATAATCTGAAACAAATTAATGATACTGGCCTGATTGTTGATGAATAAAAATGAAAAATGATCTTCTTATGAACTGTCTGTTTCTGTTTAAAATCTGTTTTTCCGTTAACCAGCTGTCGCACCCCTACGAACGACAATCCTCAGAAGTCGAAACTTGTGCGAGCTAAGGATTAACGAGGTATTACCTTTTAACGTGTGATTCCTAACTGATGTTAGTGACATAACAATTAATATGATAAACACCCAACCAGACTCATCAAAAGAAACAATCTACGTAGATTGAGCTACGGTTTTCATTTCCCACTTGTTTAAAGAGAATTGGTCCATTATACGACTGTTGTATAATTTTGTTTAGAACGTTAATGTGACGCACTTGGAAAGAATATAATCCCCGCCTAGTGAAAACTATTCGGTTTTCCAGTATAATTTCGTTGGAAAGTTATATTTTCATTCAAATATAGTTTCTTCCCTAGGCTATTATTTTATTAACATAGAAATTTCAAGTGAAAAAAACTACGCGAAGTTTCCCAAAAAAAAATTATCCATTTTGTTTCTTGATAACATGATGATATTTGAAAATTGATTCTATGCCTCTTCCGAGAGAAAAAAGTTTCCATACGTGCTTTCTCAGGTGTATTTTTCCAGTACTGTTATGTTCCTTATTGACCTATTTTCTTGTCTGACTAGGTACCATACATGGTTCAGGACCAATATATCGAACTGATGGCCTGTGGTGTCCAGCACACTCAACACTTTCCACATCAGTTCAGCTGAGTGGTGCTAACATTTCAAGAAACTTTTTTATATTTATGATGATATGGGTATCATACTACACAAGAGTATTTTCATGATATTCATTTCAAGATTTGAAATGAACAGAAAAAGTTTGCATCTTCTTAAATTGACCATCGATTTTGAAATTGTGACTCTTTCTGTACTGAGCGAATCTATAAGTTTTAGAATTATTTCGTTCAATGTCTGCCTTTTGAATCATTTTGGTTTCTTATTAGTCAGTTCGTTATGCTTGAAGACAGGCAGTAAACAAATTTAAAAAAATGAACTTTAAGTGTTCAACTGACTAGTATGTAAATGTTTAAATGTTCACTGACTGATAATACAGTTTTTTTCCGTATTCAGAGGAAGTGGGCAAATTTCGGATATGCAGTTAATACCTCACCCACTATTTTAGTGATTTTTTGTTGTTCGCTCCAACTTAGGACGAGGAATGAAATACTCTGAAAGAATTTCGATTTTCAATTATGGAATATCATTGACCTCAGATCGATGATGGCTACTATCTTGCACTGATGAGTGGCTAACGAGCCCAAAGCCGGTAAGTATGCCCGTTCCAAAATTGAAGGTCGACTCTTTCAGTTGCATATGCAGGAAATGTTCTGTGAAGAATCTTGCACTGACGCCTGTCGGATATAATCCAATGCCGTTCGTGGTATAAGTCAGGGGAGTAGTTGTTTTCTGATAAGCGTCAGTTCATTCAACCTACTGTGTAGGTATATCCGAGAGCTTGAACATTTAAAGTGCATTTCTTTAGATTTAAACATTTTGTATTTGAAGTGACTAAAAAACAAAATTACACTGAATGCGCTAGAAAATAAATTAAATTAGTTGTTGAATATGTCCATCTACTGCATCCTCAAATCTTGAAGATGATTATATTTCTAAAATTATTATTATTATATGAAAAATGCTCTCCATTCAAACATCTGGCTTTCAGTGCATTGCAATTAGTGGATCCTTGAATGTAATGCTAATTTGTAATATTAGATTTCGTCTACTTCAATATTATTTTAATATTGTTGTTATTTTTGTAAATATCGTTTCTCTACAGAATGTCGAAAAAAGTCATTTAGAAATGTCATGTCTTTATAATTTCATGACGGTATATCGAATTTCATTAATCTAGGACAAATTATAACGTTTTCATTCATCGAAAAAATACGATATAATTCACTTCTTCGTGAGCAACATATCATGTATATTAGTTTATATTACAATTCTCATTATTTGAAAACTAATTTGATAGATAATTGAACGACAATATAGAGAATTTAGTGGCCTTTTTATCAAATAAGTACAATTGAAGGATTGAAAACTATTAAAATTGACTGTCGCTATTATAAAATGAATATAAGTGACAATTTTAGTGAAAATAAAATTCAGTGCCTGTTAATTAATCGGAATAAATTATTCTCTTCGTTTCTGTCAAAAGTAAGTTAGATTATTCAAAAGATTGAGATATTTAGAATGAATTCAGAATTTTTTCCAAAACGAACCCAATATAACCTCAATATCAAAAAATACTCCAATCATAATCACACTTTATTGTGAGATTTTCACTAAACAGTTTTACAAAAACGCAACACGTGTTTCGCTATAAATTGGCTTCCTCGGGCGTATCTTCACCAACTAAATTCTACATATCAATGCTCTATATATCTTATTTCACAATTTGAAGTACCCAAATCCAAAGTACCTGAGTTTTACCTGGACGTATAATGTTTTATTTGTACCTGAGTTTGTTATAAACTAAATGACCTGAGCTTATGTACCAGTTCCCACATTTACCCGAATTCTTAAATCTATTCATTTCTAGACATTCTAGAAGAGTGTCACTTTTCTCTTCTGAATGCAACACGTCATATTCATAATCAAACTCATGTCCTTCTGCTAAAAGGTGGGGTGCAAATGTGGAATTGGTCTTTCTACTTAGGAAACTACTTTTATGCTCTTTAATTCTTAGAGAATTTTTTTCCCTGTGTGGCCAATATACAGTTTTGGGCAGTAGCCACAAGTCAGCTTATATACTCCTGATCTATCTAACACCGAAGTGTTGTATTTATTCTGTGAATTCAGGTGATGCAGAGTTTTCATTTGAACTTCATTCTCACGAAATGGTTAATAGTTTATCAACTGAAATCAATGAAGTGGAAATCTCCAAAGACAGTCAATTGACTCCGGTAGTGCTTGTGAAAGATCTTCCATAAAAGACCATCGAAGATCAAAGAGATAGGCGCTAGCGAAGTCAATAGATTTCACGAATGATATACCTTACGCTCCTTCACATGAAACGTTTTTCCGATTCGAATATAAAGGTAGAATTCGAGTGCGGTGTAATCTATCGATTATCCCGCACTCCTGCTATAGTGGGTCAGACCCTCTGATCTCCAGGGAGTCCTATTTCTGTTTATAAAGCACCAGCTCGCTCCGTGTTCTCCAGAAGAACACCGAACAGCGAGAGCCCTAGAAACGGCCACCCTTTCATCTACGACTAATGTTGACCTTTCTGGTGAATTGAATCCATTTGTGCGCTTTTGGGGGAATAATTTGATTAAACGTGTTTCAAGAATAGAAATATTGGAGAGGATTTTTTTTCAGGAGGAACACAGTTCACTGATATTTGGATATTTTCACTTTCATCCTATTTTGAATATTCAAGTTCTTTGTGAAAATCAATAACGCTATTCATGATAATAAACACTGATCTTCACAATATAGACTCATTCAGAAACCAAAATTCAATTGAAGATTTCCACTCGAAAGTTTACAAAACCGCGACACGATTAAGTATAAATAATATGTATCAATCAGTGGATACCTTTCAAAACATAACTCTTCACGACAATGCTAAATTAACATCTTTCGATGTCCAAAAGTAATTTCCTAGTATTCCGCCAATAGAAAAAATTGGGTTAGTTGAGCGCTTTTTAGACAAAAACCTCATTAATCCAATATTTAAACAGGAAATTTTAGAATTGCTGAAAATTTGCCTGGGTCAAAATTATTTTCAATTCAATGACAATATTCACTCTTGTAGCGAGGTTCTCATAATGAAAGACCACCTGAGCCCCTTGCTACCTGAAATTTTCATGGACGACCTAGAGAATAACATTCAAAGCAGTAGGCTAATTACCAATTTTTCATACTGTCACAGATACATTGATGATATCTTGGTCTGCGTTTTATCAGCATGGTATAGATCCAGCCAGTTATGGTCGAATACATACCTTTCCTAGCCAGTTATGATCACAGACTATTGAAAACTATTTTCGAAGAGATCTAAATTTGATAAAAAATATTGCTATCAACAACGATTACGAGGTGGATATTATTGAATCGATGATTTCTGAAAAATCGCAACCTCTAACCAGATCTATCCAGTTTGAAAGAATGATAGTAGACATTATGTAACTCTGAATTACCTTGGTGATCCTACTAATAATATCGCTCGTTTTTCAAAAAAACGAGACTTGAACATAGCATACAGAAAAAATAATGATTTGAGTGAATTCATGGATAACAATAAAAAGCTCTGTGTTGGAACGATCGGAAGTATATAAAGTGACTTGTGGTTCTTGTACAAAATTTTATATCGGACTTTTTCAATAGAATAAAACAACATAGAAGTAGTTTTCCAAATGGGAAGACCAATTTAACATTTGCGAATCATCGAGATCAATCACGATTATAGCTTATTGCGTTTGGAAGAATAAGGTTCAAAATACAACCTTTGGAATGTTTAAAAATCAATTGATGTGAAAATTCGGAATTGTTATTCAATGATCAAAAGGTTCCCAGTTATTGAATTCAGTTTGCAAAGAGGAAATTGGTGACTAGGTCACCAATCTCATGAACATAAATTTGACAGTGGTGATAGATTTCCTTATCATTTTTATTATTACATTATTATCACATTATTAACCGCAATGGAATTGTTGATATGCCATCAGACAACTATCTTCTGATAAATTATTGAAATTGAAGAATTGAAATGAGAAACGCAATAAGTACATTCACTTCGAGAATCTTTTTCAGTTGAACGCAGTTATTGAAACTTTATTGTGATATATTTTATAATTCAATTTACAAAACAACATGTGCCAGCTGTACCATAGTTCTTTATTTGTGAAATACGTCGTACCAGCAAATTATTGATAAATAGAACATTTCTGTGAAAAATACTTCAAATTAACCAGTAACTCATCGGGGTGTACTAAAATGTTTGCATTTTATCGTATCGCCCACAACATATGCAGGAATTATTTCAGTGATGAATCCTGCACTGACACCTGTCGGATATAATCCAACACCCTTCGTGGTATTAGCCAAGGGAGTATTTGTTATCTGATAGGTGTCAGTCCGTTAACTTACAGTATAGGGAATTGAGACTGGCCTGAATGAATTTTTCCTTTAGATGATTTTATTTATAGTCAGTCTTCATGTATGGCCACTGACTATATGTGTAAAATGCTCAGTTTTTGAATTTTTCAGATTGTCTAAGTCATCCACCTCATTATTATAAATCATCTTTCTACTTCTTCGTATAAATACTTTTAAAAAATGTATATTTACCAAATCTTCAATCAATACATCATCTAGTAATTGAATCTGAATCTAATTGGGACCTTTCCAAGCAGACTGCCAGATTAGGAGTAAATAAAATACGAATTTACAAGTAAAATGTTTTCAAATTTAACGATGCGAACGAGGGATGTCTGATATGTCGGCCTGTAATTAGGATAATTTGAAGAGGGTTGTCCTGTGACGGCCAAGGTCGTGAAGGGAAAAGGTCTGCTCGATTGGAGGAAGACTACTGTGATGTTAGCAAATACTTACTATATACAGAATAATATTTGTCATCGATCTTCTTGTGGTATTTTTCCTCTACTTTTGTTGTAATCCATGATTAACTATATAAACTCTTTTTTTTCTACAATGTTTTCGGTGATGCTTCACGTTATTATATATTCAGTGGAAAATAAAAAATTAACTACTCAATTATGCTACATCCTCTGCAGGTATAGTCGAAGTAACTGATATAGTAATTATTAAAGCTATCGGCGAAATCAAAGGCCAAAGAAACCAATAAAAAGAAATAATACCGCTACGAATTAGTCCACATGGTCATAAAATTAAATTTGAAGTCATGTTACGGTGACGAATAGAATGCGAGCCTTCGTATTGTCAATGTTCAGTTCAGGAACTGATCGCGATTTGAGTGTTGAAATTTGATGTTGGTGAAGTTATAATTACTTAAAATTTTTGTTATTTGTTTAAAATGTGGCGTCTTTGGAGAAGTACTAATAGTAGTAACGAGTGTGATAACAACGCAGACTTTTTTCTGTGTAGTGATTCCCGCTGGTGAACAATGCGAAAAAGAGATACCTGTGAATAAGATTCGCATGCATTTGAATATTGAAACACAGAGAGTATGTTTGGTTTCGAGGGAAAAAAACTATTACAAGCAACATCAGATTTGACCAAAATTCCTTTCTCAACTGTACGTAAAATAGCCAAAAACAAACCTTATGAACGCAAGAGGTGATGTGATGCGGAATTACCAAAACCTTCAGATGTTCATCTAATGAAATCATTAAAAAAACGATATACGACTGTTACAAAAGCAATGAAATTCCTACAATTAAAATCATAAGGAAGAAATTGAATACTTCCGGCCATAACGTGAGCTGCTGTGACATAACTCTTCAGAATTGGATAAAGAAACTAGGATTCAGATTTAAAATAATAAACAAACGTCAAGCAGTTATGAAAAGCAGAAGAATAGTGGAATTGCGTAAGAAATACTTAGAACAAATAACTAAATATAGACAAGAACAACGGAAAATTTTCTATTTGGACGAAACTTGGTATGACACTCACGACACAGTTACAAAAGGGTGGACTGATGGTTCGAGAATGTGTACGCCTAACATGTCTGCAAACAAAGGATCGTGACTAATCATTGTGCATTGCGGAAAAAGTGAAGGATGGGTTCCGAATTCTTTAAAATTATCTAGAAAAAAACACGAGAACCGCAATGTTGACTATCATAAGAACATGGAAGCTAATATTTTTGAGGAATGGTTTGAAAACATATTCATCCCAAATTTGGATGCCAATAGTGTAATAGTTCTTGACAACGCTTCCTATCATTCGCGACAGCTCATCAAAGTACCGAATGAAAATTCGATGAAGATAACTATAACAAAAACCAACTACTTTTATAGACAAAAAAATTTGAAAAAGTATATACTCTTGAGAGTATTGCTGAGAGTATTGCTGAAAAGTATGGACACACCATATGGAGACTTCATCCCTATTTTTGCGTTTTCAATCCCACCAAGTTGATTTGGAAAAAATTGAAACAAATCATCAGGCACAAAAAATTTTTTTCCAAAATTTGATAAGAAGGTGATAGAGCTTCTTGCCGCGTGACCACTCAGAATATGATACTCCCTCAGGTGTAGATGTATTTGAAAGTGATAGTTTTTCACCCTCGGTAACACGACCGACGCCACCTATGCATACATCGCTTTTGACGTTGTCTTTGACGTTACAAATATTTTGGCGCGTTTTTGTCTGTTTGAATTTCTATCGTTTAGATCACTTTCCAAATTTGTCGTCATTGAAAAATACTACACATATCTGATAACCAAGTATAACGAAGTATTTTTCGTCAATAAAAAATACATAAAAGTTGCTCATTGATAACATAATCAAAAAAATTCAATGAACGAAAAGTGGAGCAATGATGAAAATAAACATTCATTTCTGTGCGATACTTAAGAATAGAGGCACTATGAAATTGAAAAAACTCAAAACAAAAAATGATATCGAAGTTACATTTAAAATCCAGGAACACTACCAAAAGTCAATGAAAAACTCGAGAATAAAAGTTTAATGTCTCTCAATTTGAACTCATACTTCAACTGAACAAAAATGGTGAAATCTGATGAAAAACTTTTCCTAAACACCAGAACTGAAACTCTATATCTTGACGAGCGTTTCACGTACAAAAGTTGGAAAACCTAAAAAACAAGATGATGGAAATAGAGACGTTTGGGAATGACGAAATCAGCTGTGACTATTACGATGAGGAGTATGTCGGTTAAACTAGGCGGACCATAATAATTCCTTTTAAGGAACACGTTCGACATAGTCAGGTTCATATCCCAGATTAGTCTTGTTCCGCTAAACATGCCCTAAAGAAAAACTGCAGAATAAATGATGAACGCTAGAAATTGTTGATACCGATGCATAACAACAAGATTTCTGAAGCTTTTGAAAGTTCAGAAATTAAAAAAAAAAAGGAAAATGAAATCTATGTGCAATGGCGAAGGTTTCATTTCAAACAGCCGATTTTTTACATAATAATCACAACTGGAAAGCAGGAAAATGTTAGGTAGTTACAAATAATTATCGATACAACAATCGAGATCAAGATATGATAACACTCAGTGATAGATACTATGAACTTATTGATTGACCCACAATAGTGTTAAGTCCAGCTGGATACAAAGGGCTCTACCTCTAAGTTGTGAGATTTATTTTCAGTAGTCAACTGATGATGCTAACTTGATTGACGTGCACGTCGCAACAGTTTGCTTTGGGTCTGGTCTAGGAATCAATCCTCACTGCAACCTACGAGGGTTCTCAGCCAATAAATCCATGTTCTCAACGAAGCTCCGTATGTGATGTTTCAAGTCGGATGGCAAGAGGGAAACTTTGTTGAATATCGAAAACTTGATTCGAACCGCGACAAGGCATGCGAAATATGAACTCTTTTCTTTCATCATCTTATAACCCGAAAGATCAAGTCTTTTCATGTCATTGAACGTATGTTATGTCTGCTGTCTACTATCTTACAACTCATTGACGACATGCTTCAAAGGATGTATAATGACCATGATAGATTTGACTAGAAATCTAATTTCTTGCAATGTAGATACAGAGTGTGTTTTTGGCAAACTGAAGTGATATCAATGACACTGCCTGCAGTGTCCATATTTTTTCTTGGAGTCAGAATCTTTACTACTTTTCATCCAGTGTTGCCAGGATTCCAGACCTAAGACAATTTTTTAAGTTGCCCTTGAAGATATTTTTTTTGGTAGAGCATTACTAACTTTCAATATTGTACGGCTGAAGCCAATTGTTTCCAGAGTCGCTCTGCTATTCGAAAATATTTTCATTAATTTATGTCTGAAATTTTTCCCCGCCCATCTTAGTAACCGGAATGAGCAACGTGAATTGGCGCCAGAAATACGGTGGCTTGAGTCCTAGGCAGTTTAATATCTGTGTCTGGGTCACTTGTATATTAAAATCTGAAACACCAATAAATCATTCATCATTTTTATTTGTTCTGTGAAATTAAAACAGATCGCTTTTCAGTTGATGGATATAGTTGACCAGTCTGGGATTTTCAGCTTACTTTATGAAAATATTGTTTATTTTTCTGAACTTAGTTCAATACTAACAACACCAATTTATAGCTATACTTTAAGAAAGTTATCACATTGTAAAACAGTGGAAGCGTACTTATACCACACTTTCACTACAGAAGGTGGTCTATGAACTTGTCTTGAAGTAGAAGAAGTATATATCTGTTTAAAAAATCTGTATATCTGTTTTTTAGTATATCAGCTGTCGCCCCCATACGAACGACAACTCTCAGAAGTTGAGAAACTTGTGCGAGCTAATGACTAACGAGGTCTTACCTTTTAACGTGTGATTCCTAACATAAAAATAATATAATAATAATGTAATAACAATGGAGGACCAATACCTGATAGTATACTAGATAGCTTGTGACGCATTGTTAGGAACCTTTGGTGTCGTAATAAATATTACTGGAGTTTTTTATCCAACAGAACCCTTATTTTAACACCCCGAGGTTTTAAAATAACGGTTATTTCAATACCTCGAACTGTTGAAATAACGGTTTCTTGTTGGGAAAAAACTCCAGTACTCTTCTACTATATAGCTTGTTGGAATAATATTTTATTTATCAGATATACCTGACTATCAGATAAGGCAACATTGTAAAATTGATTTAAGACTAGTATATAAGGCAATATTGTGAAATTAAGACGCAGGTACCTAGCAGAGGTGTTAAAAATAGCAGTTTGGTGTTGGGATCAAACTCCAGTAACATTTAGCAATTTGTAGATATACTCAATTCAAATGGTATGATTCAGGTTCGATAAAAAGGTTTTGTTTTTTGTACACTTTGAGGCTTCTGACATGATTTTCAACCAGATTTTGTTCATGAAATACCAGCGTTTTGCTTTTAGTTATTTCAAGTATCTCAATTGTTTTTCAGTAGAACATTTCGTAATACAATTTGACTATTACTTTTGCATCGATTTATTTTCTTGGAATATCAATTCATAGTACATTTACATTATGTTCATTCTGAATTTTTTGTCACAATTTTCCTAATTTTCATATTTTCAACATACCCATAAACCCTGAAAGTTGTTCAAAAAACTGTTTCAACTTATTTCAATCAACATACGTAATCATTACAATTAATCAACATACAGGGCATTCTTGAGAAGTTCCATTTGCATTTTTGGCAACTAGAAAAAACATCAAATCTGCTGTTTGATTTTTATCCAACGAAAAATGCACGTTTCTATAGCATTAAAATTAAACATCCGAGTGTCAGAACTACAGAGCGATCAAATCAAAGTTGGATAACACATATTTCATTGATTCAATTTCAATTTTGAAGTATGAAAAATCAAATTATGAATGAGTGCAAATGAGTTTTTCTCATGAACTTCAATTGAAGTGTTTGAACGGTAATTTCTAGATAAAAACATATTCATGAAAAATTGTGGAAAGTTTCTTCAAGAAAATATGTTTGTTAATATTTTCGAGTGAACCCAAATAGAAGAAGAGACAGAAACAAATATTCAAATGACTTAACCAGAGGTTTTGAATAAAATTGAAACCAAAAACCAGGAAAGCTGGACAAAATCTGTGTCATTTCTGATGGTTAACCAGAGGCAGAAATTTTTCAGAGTACTAGTCTGAATATTTCTGCAAATATTTTCTTTTCTTTTTCACATCTAGTATATATGAAGGGTTAATTGATTTACATAATGCCACTTTCTGGAACAAATTTTAAAAGAGAGAGGTTCTATTTTTTGGTATTGAGATCAAAAATTTTTAGGGTATAAATCTTTTTGGCTTTCAACTCCTTCATCATTATGTAGAAAGCGGATAACTCCCGAAGAAGAAAATAATCAGTACGTCAATCTTCTAGGAGTTTCAGATAACATCACTAGTCTTTACATCGACATCAGCATCTATTCAGATAACTTCGAAAGACGATTCACTCAGCCCTTCCAAAAGTATTACGATCTTACCTATGTCACTGGAAGGCGTATATAATCTGTCACAATGATAGATTCAGGAATTTCGTTCCTAGAAATGAAAATTTTTCAGTGGTGATTTTTACTTTTACATCATTATGAATGAAGGGAATTATCTCTGACTTGTCTGACTCTGACTATGTCTGACTCTGTCTACCGGAGAAAATTCGGCCCAGGGTTGGGAGAGGGCAGGTGTGGCTACTGCCCCGGGGCCTTCACAGAAGAGGGGCTCCCACAATTTGGATAACATAAATTTACAAATACAAACATAATAATATCGTTATTCCTGTATCAGAAAACCCTGATTGCAAGTTTCCATTTACTATCAATTTTTGATTTGTTTCATTTCTGTAGCAATTCTTTTCTTTTCAATGTGTAAATCTTAATTTGTGCTCTTGAGTTGAAAAGAAATGGAATAAGTGAAAAAATCTAAAAACCGGTTGACCCTGCAGCTCTGGTAGCTAGATTTCTGCGAAATCATCAACGACTTTTCGCAAAGTTTCATTCATTAATGCGGTAATTTAGTGTTTAATAAATTGTATTTGACTTTTACAAATTACTACATTCTATGTTGAAATAATTTCATTTGCTGAAAATGAACTTTTGAAAGACTTCACAGAAAAAAAATCTTCTATTCCAAAAATAATCAATAATTCGTTTCCTCAGGGCATCCAGACTTCCAAATCTGGCTCCTTTTAGGCCAGTTTATCAGGAGATGGAAATAATGAACATAGTTGAAATTCTTGATGTGATATTGGGTGTTGCAAATAATCATATTATATTCTTCATTTATGAATACACTGATCGGTTACTTGATCGGTGACAAGATAATAATAATGTACAGTCGTATCAGCTACCGTGTAGCGAAACCCGTCTTGAATGAATGTCTTCTGAAAATCTATCAATTATTATAATCGATTCTTCATTCTTTGTTCCAACATAAAATAACTACAAATTGAATTGAAAAAATAACTTCCTAATATTTTTCATAAATTATCAATGAATCATTGGAAAATGTGTTTCCGTACACTGATTATCTATTAGTAATACAATAAGAGTCATGAATGTGTCGCTGTGACATATTAAAGTTCACGATATTCAATGGTTGCCAATAGAAATCACACGTTGAGTCGTAAGACCTCGGTAGTCCTTAGCTCGCACAAGTTTAGATTTCTGAGACTTATCGTTCATAGGGGTGCGACAACTGGTGAATGGAAAAGCAGATTTGAACATAACATCTGATTCAAAAACTGGATATCCTGCAAGCACCACCTTATGGAATTAACTATGCTGACCAACAGTACTGAATTATAACGCTTTCAAGCTTCCCACTGTCACTACTTTTCGGCGTGAATGCCGTCGCCGAATTTCTCCCTGACGTTTTGCTAGCGCGAGTGGCTAGTTTCTTCATAGATTCAAACATCTTGAGTTTGTCTTCGATAATAATTGGGCATTACGACTACGTTAAGCGTATTTATGAGCACTACAGAAAAATCTTCAAGTCGCTCTCAGAACGGTGCCTGTGTAAAAGCAGCGTTTCACATTGGATTGGAGTCGCTGGAGATTGAATACATTTGGAAAAACGTTCTCAGGAAGTTTATTCCACAAAAACACAGTTCTCCAGATGAAAAAGTTTGAGGTGTACTGAGTTTAACCTCAAAACAATGAGCAGCCACAGTCCGTCGCGTATTTCTGATATGTACCGCTCTTGGTGGAATCAAATATGACAAGTCACTTGAACACTTTCAG
>WOGO01000695.1:0-21591 GCA_015342085.1 Leptinotarsa defecta | reverse complement strand
ACCCAGGCATCGGTTTTCTCGAAGATGATGAATTTCTCCGAATCGGATATGATAATGTCAGGTCACACAATTCCGATTTTTGCTTCGATAATTTTGTTGGGAGTTAAAATGGACACCAAAAATGTTTGCCACAATCATATCTCTGGAATTGCAAAGGCTGCTTCTCAAAAGCTTGGAATACTGTTCCGAACCAGAAAACTGTACACACCCCAGCAACTTTTGATGCTTGATAAAGCTCAGATCAGACATTCTTCGGAGTAGTGTTGTCATGTATGAAGCTCCGCATCTAAGCAGCTGGATTTAATATAGAAAAGAGCCATTCGCCCGATTGGAGACGCGAACATCAAGTGCAACCTTGATAGCCTGGAAAATCGAAGAAAGGTTGGAGATTTGTCTCTCTGCTATAGATTCTTTCACGAGAAGTTTTCAAGTGACTTGGCACATTTGATTCCACCAAGTACATATCAGGAAAACGCGACGGACTGTGGCTGCTCATCGTTTCGACGTTCAACTCAGAATATCTCGAACTTCACTGTTCAAGAACTCTTTCATCTGGAGAATTGCGTTCATGTGGAATAAACTTCCTGAGAACGTTTTTTTAAATGAATTTACTTTGCAGCGATTCAAATCCAATGTGAATCGGTACTTCCGCACAACTTCTGAAGTGTTTGTGTTTTGTCCTCAAAAAAAATATCGAATTGCCAGAAGATCTAGATCATGTGATAAATTCTTCGCATTATTAAGTGATATATTTTCAATACCTCATCTCCTGGTTTCATCATCAGTCTCCAGGACTCACGATAATTCTGAATATTGATGATACCTGCCAGTAATGTCTGCCAATAGCCCTCCCAACCAGAGGATACTCAGACTTTTTCGAGGAAAATTAGATAACATCTGAGGCTGAGAGCTTTCTTCCTGAAACATCGAAGGAAGTTTTTTTGGGAGGTTTTCGACTGATTCAGTTTACTTTATTTTTTTCACAGCGATATATGTCAGTAGAAATTGGGTAACTGTGAGATAGGTTGGAATGGAAAGATGTCAGTTGTTGGCGGAGGGTCTAGGAAACGTCAAAAAGTGTCAAATAACTTTCTGAAAATGTTGAAAATCACTGAAAAGCGTGTAAAATACAACGTGTCATAAAGTTACTAGAAAATGTTTGATAGCGTCAAATAGAGTCAAAGAATCGTCAAAAAGCGTCACTGAAATTTCTGAAAGTTTTTAAACTTCTTCTTAAGTTTTCTAGCAAACTTTAACGTTTTCGAAATGCTTTTTTGATGCTTTTCGAGAGTTTATAGAAGTTTTGCCAGACGCCATTAACAGCTGACGCCCCCTACTCCGAAATTCCCACTATCCACTTACGTCAGTGCCTATGTACCGCTTTGAAGTTTTTGGTGTTTTTGATTTGACTGCAAAATATTTCATCATATACCAATTTGAAATGTTTTGTCTATAACGAATCACTCAGATGAATGAAATAACTCATTTATCACATTCTGTGATATTCAAGATTCACGTTCTCCTACTCGTATTAACCCAGTTTACCCAAGAATGTGTCCAATTAAAAATTAGTATGAACAACGAGAATGAGACTGTAACTGTAACTTAAACATAGGAGGAAAGTTGAATCATGAAGTACTCTCTTGGATGTTGTTCGATACAAATTCTACAACGAATGAATAACACATATACTTTGTTGCAGAACGGTTTCTACAATAGATTCAGAAATGGAGAAACCAATGTCAACAGGTTCTAAGAAAGAAAGGAAAGCGACAGCCGCTGCTAGATTCACAATTTATAAAGTCAACAAAGCAAGTAGAAAGAAACGGGAGAAATCGTCAGCGAAGAAGGAACGAAAAGCTACAAAAACTCTAGCTATTGTGCTCGGTGAGTAGTTTTGATAGTATATCCTTTCAGTGAGCTGACAAAGAACAACAGTATTTCATAAGCATCTGCCTCTTATCATCATGACAGCCTAGCTCTCTGTAGATTCATATCAGTGTCAAATATTAATTGAAAAATTTTCAGAAAACTTTCTCATTCATGAAAAAATAAATGATTACGATTCATGAAGTAGAAGCTGTTTGGCTGGATGACTATTCGTCAAATATTTTATTGTTTTATATTGAGACAAAAAATTTATTGAACTGATACAGATATTTTGGACAATAGAAAGTGAGAATGAAACATATATTGAATATGTATATACAAGTTATCATCGCCATGAGTGTCGATTTTTTCGAAAGACCATTTGACTCAACAGTCATGTCGTCTGAATCAGTCTTTTTTCTCTGTAGCATTTTTTGTATATCTGTAGTCTTTACTGTATTTCCAGACATACACGGCTAGCTCCTAGTAATCTAGTTCACATTAACTTTTTTTTGTGAAATTTTACAGGCGGGTATAAAAATTACGACCAAGGTGTCATTGCATTTGTATTTTTACCTAGAAAGTTTAAGGAAGGATCCAAAAAGGGGGTGAAAAAAATACAAAAGTTATAAATCAAGTGAAAAAAATGGGGCTTTAATTTTTTTGAATATCTCGAAAAATTTTCAAAATTTTGGAAATTTGAATAAAGATCTGAAAAGTAGTTTTGAACCATGAGACAGTGAAACAATGAAAATTGAAAAAAAAATGTGTATTTTTTTAATTATAATTTTCAATTTCCAATAAAATAGTAGAAAATAACAATTTTTTTATTTTGCCAACGGTTATTTATTTTTTAGCCTATTAAGAATAACTTTACAAAAGGAAAAAAGCCAGGGTTTTAGTTTAATAGTTATAGGGGTTTTTATATTAACTTTCAATTCAAAAACAGTTATTAATTAACAAATGCATACTTAATTTTAAAAATGAAGGTAAAATTTTTTGACTGCAAATTATTGTTTATTGATGGATCCCAACATTACATAAATATTTTCATTCCTTAATATTCGCATTTAATATTGTGATGAATCTGAAGCCGGCCCTGACCGTTATCTCAGACACCAAACATATGACTCACCGCCAAAGGAATGTGATCGATAAACCACCACGAAAATAATAGATGAGTACCGAACCGCTAAAGGTATCTAGAACGTTCGTTACCAATATAAAAGGTCGAGTCCTCGCTCAGAGAGGGAGTCTGTATCTAGTAAGTGAATCGTGCGTTTAAAGAAAGAATTCTAACTGTGAAGATGAATTGAGCGTTAGTTGCTAAGTGTTGTTTATAAATTAGTTGTGATAGTGAAATATTGTCAAAAATAAATTTGTTTGAAACAGTTAATTCTTAAATTCGTTATAATATGTTTGAATATTTTTTTTTATTTTTATGTCAGTGACGGAATGCGCGCGGATGCGAGACTACCCGTTTTTGGCTCTATTTTCAGGGCCCTGTAAAAATTATGAATAATTGAGATACAATTTCGTGGGTCGGGACTTTTTCACGTAAGTTTATTGATTTTTTCTTTTTTCGAATTTTCAAAATCTTGAAAACTTTTCGAGATATTCAAAAAAACTAAAGTTCCATTTTTTTTCACTCAATTGTTTATAACTTTTGTAATTTTCTTTGAAGTTCTAGGTGAAAATACGAATCCTATGACACCTTCGTCGCAATTTTTGGACCGTCTGTAAAATTCCATAAAAATCAGCAAAACAAATTACATATGAACCAGACTATAGTTTTTGAATTCATATAGTTTTTAATTCATGCTTTGGTTTCCTCTATGGAGCTCATCAGTAAGAGGCAACACTAGCCTGTTACTATTCAAACAGTATTTTCTTCATTTCGCTTTCTGTTCGCCACTGTATGGTATACCCACCCTCATTCTAGTGTCTTTTGAACTCATATTCTTTTTCTTTCTCTTGATAATCTATGAAAATCTATTCCATTTCTGCATCATTTGTCTCTAACAATTCGGTCTTCGATATCTTTGGAATGTTGTCTTCTGCTCTCTCCGGGTGTATACCAACCACATTTACCATTTCTCCCTTCTTTAATTTCTTCATCAAAATATGAGGTGCTCCTCCGATTTATTACCTTCAGTTTTCCTCCTACTCAATTTCCAGTTTGATCTTCAATGAAAATTGGTGTTTACTGATTATCTCTAACCGGTCTCGGTCTATTCGAGACGATGGTCATCTACATACTTCGGTGAACACATTAATGGTTTTTTTAAAGAGAAAGAGTTGGACGCAGCCTAAAGAACAAATATAAAAACTTGAACATTTTTTTAAAACAATATAGACAAACGTCTTGTGTCAGTTGACTTGTGATCCTTATCCAAAACTTTGAATTGGTTGAACTGGTAGAAATTTTCGAAAGAATGAAAGAACAAAGAAGTAGTTTTTCAAATGAAAGAAAGAATTCATTAGGCTGTTTCCAAACTTCCATCCGTTTTTATGATTCTACTCTGAACTGTAATATCTCAGTGAATACTAATTCAGTTAGATCGAAGTGAGCGTCATTTGAATCAGTGCACTTTTGCCAACGTAACACAAGTAGGGAAATTTTGTCAGCAAGAAACTTGTGTGCTCGGGATTCGATGAAATCGACTAAGACAATTTTTGTCTGGTCCTGATTGGCAAGAGTTCTACTGGTGAGGAAGTTATGAAAGTGATTGACATGATGGTAGTCGGTGGGCAAGAGGTCAATGGAGTATGGTGGGTGAGGCAGAACTTAGGAGCTCAATTCCTTCAATTTTCAGAAGGTAATTTGTGATATGCATTGTCGTGAAACAGAATCCAATCTCTTTTGTTGTCACTTGCTAGTGTCGCAATTTTTGATACATTTCCTGGATTTCCTCACAGTAAGACTGCTGTAATGGTTCGGCTCCGTTACAAAAAGCTGTAGTGAATTACACCAGCCGCTGACCATCATACAGTTGACCAGTACTGGCTGCTACTTTAGCAATTTCTGTTAAATTTTATCGATTTCCCCAGAATAAGACTCTGTTGTAATGGTTTGGCCCGGTTTCTGACAGTTATAATGAATCATACCAACCGCTGGCCACCATAGAGTAACCATGATTTTTTTTAGTGAGTTTTTGATGCTGAAAAACACCTTTGAGAAGTGACTGGAAGTGCCAAGTACTATCCTGAACGACAACTGTTGTTGTAAAGGGTCAATTTTTCATAACACATTTCATAACCAATTGAGGATTGTCTTGGTTGTGCAGAAGCGAAGATGAGCAGACCTCATAACGTGACAATTTCTGAAAACCGTCCAAATCGTGACCTTCTCAATACGTTTTATACTAGGGAGCTGACGCCCAGTTCTTTCGCCATTACACGCACTCTTTGTGATGGGTCTCCACCAGAGAGAAGATAAGCCCCACCGGGGCTTATCTTCGAGGCTAGAATCTCTCAAACAAAAATTCACGTTCATTCACACTATCTTTGTCAAATGCCTGGCTAATTTTCCAGTTTGTTTCGGCAGTGTTTTGGTTCATTTTGGAGTTGTAGAGAAAAATTGGCCGAAAATCGCTTAACGACATCATATAGTATTGACCTGAAAGAAAGCAAAAAGTTATAGTCTGAAACAAAATGAACAGCATCAGAGTACAAAATTTTCCATCAATCAGTATTTGATGTATGGAGCAACAAAAACACATGCCATTTAAACAAACAAAACTTTTGAAACAACCCGATGGTATTTGCAAATGATCTTTTGGCAGAGATGCATAAGTTACATCATAATTACTGGGTATTATTTTGGATGATGGAGGGCTTGAACCTCGATCTTTTGGAATACTCAAACATAAGTATAATCAAGAACACAAAACAATTCCAAAATAGCTGACTGGAATTGAATTAACCTTCTTCATTCCTTCACTGAATTCATTTCATAAGAGTATGATAAATAATAGGTTATTTTAAGTGAGGTTAATACGAGAACTCAGGTAGTTTTTGTTTTTTATATGTCGTTGTTCACTTCTGTTACTGCACCTATAAGCAGTTCATATAACTGTTAACTATAACTGTTCAGTGTTAACAGTTCAAACAAATCGCCTAGACCCAACTTGAATTCGACGATATTTCATTGAATAGTTTCTCGTTTTGTTCATAATATAGCTCTTATTGACACGATCTTTCGTTTCAGTCAGAGCCTGTTTATTCATATTTTAAAATGTTGCTCCCATTTCATTGTGATACATTTTATTTGAGATACCTTCAATTTTCCACAGCACTTTTCAATTTAGTTTGTGCGATAAATTACTAATGAGCATATAACCTCAAATGTTTGTCCATAAATCACATCTATGCCAGAGTTCTTGAAATGCGATAATATCCATTTTATAGGATTTTGATACCCATGCTAAATAATTTAGTTTCCTTCCATCATTCGTCCCCAGGGAATTCCATAAAATGAGCATAAACTACTAATGAATACATTACGCATAACCTTTAATGTTTATCGTCAAATCTAACTTATGCTCAAAATTTTGAAATGACTCAATTTGTGAATTCCATGAAAATACTGCCTTGACTCTTGGTGCAATTGCATTTGTTCTGTGCATAGCTGATTATACTTGATACTTTTCTAGTTTTTCTGTTCAACTAAAATTAGTTTCAAATAACCTTTTCTTTTTTCCCACGATACTTTTGGTCTTTTTCACGAGATTCACATGTTCACATTGACATAAGGATATTCTCTGGTTGTTTATGGGGATGGCATGAAGATGTATAAGATTTTCAAGGGATAGATGCTTCTGGAATCTAAGTAGACAAAAATAGCTCACGGAAAACCTCTGACGTAACGTTATTAAGTTTCGTTTCGTACAAGATCAGAACGACAATAAAAGGGTCACTTTTTCTATAAAAGAATCAATAAATGATAAACGTTCAAAATATATATGAGATTCGAATGCACATCATAATGTATTAGAGAAAAAAAAAGGTGAGTTCCAATCCAGCGCTTGATATGACGAAGACTTATTGTTACAGGCGTATTTCTGATATGCTGGTTGCCGTTTTTTACCTGCAATATTCTAGATGCGATGTGCAGCAAGCTGAATCTTCCATGTCAGCCTGGGGTTGCTGCTTTTCTACTAACCACATGGCTGGGGTATATGAATAGTTTTGTTAATCCAGTAATTTATACAATATTCAACCCAGAGTTCAGGAAAGCGTTCAAAAAATTAATGTTTCTAGGGCCTTAGTCATTCCAATTCCACATGTATATATTTCAAATCTTATTTGAACTATCTTCTTCATCTGTTATGCATTTCATGAGTTGAAATAACTGTTTTACATTCAATTATTAAATTTCTATTTTCAATTCATCGAAAACATATCAATTTTTTTTTCAAGGAACCTGAATGTGCTGCAACGAGTCCAACTTTTGAACTTGCATGATAAACGATGAACCATCTTGACAAAAAATACCAAAGCTTTGTTCAAATGTGGTTGATCATGGATGAACCTCAAAGATTTGGATCATTACTGTCTAGAAAAGTGTAAATTGATTAGAAGAAAGATGGGTTAACTGAAATGAAAAAAATAATATCGAAGAAGGAATAGAAATGAACGATGAGTATGAATGCTGAATTATGAGATCATTTGTTTTTGAAGAAATGACTTGAAATGAAAATTAATTCTCAAAATGGTCTAAAAAGAGTAAAATTTCGATAGTATATACGAACAATAAAAAATGAAAATTGGAAAGAGAAAGTGATCTTGGCTGAATGTGTGCACAATATGCACGCAGCTTTTTCAAATTTCTTTTTGAACCATTGTTTCCCCTTTGAGAAGAGTACTAAGTATGAGGCTTTTTTGCCTTGCGAGGATCTTGTTGTCAACTGTTATATTAACTCGTTGAAGTTACCATTTTGTTGAAAGTCTTTCCTGGTACTACCCAGATTCTTGTCGAGACTGCTGTTCGTGTTATCGACACTGAATGCACGATCATATGTGGTTTCAACGATTCAACTCCATGAAGATTGGTGGTGGTTGTATTCTTAATTCAGCTACTGTTCCGTGAGAGTTTGTATTTTATTTATACTTGTTTTTGATTCTTCACCATCGAGAAACGCCAATTCATTATAAACGTTCCCCTTAATTATAAGTGGTTTGCAAGTTTCCACATCGTGAGCTCAGCTCATTTTTTTTGTAATTTTTGATTGTAATTCTCCCACTTTGATTGGCATGTTACTATCAGCATTTTTTTTTTAATTTTTATATTATTTTCGTCTTCAACCAGTTCATATATGACGGTTACAGTATTTTTAACATTTAGTTTTTTCTTCTTCTGGTAGACTTCAAATTCATCAACACTCTTGGAAATGGAAGACCAAACCTTCAACAATACTAAACCTTAGTTTTGGAAAATAATTAAACTGTAGCAGAAATATTCCTGACAGATAGAAATAATCTGATTTATTCAGTTATCTCATCATTCCTAAGTATTCAATACTGATATAAAAAATGCCGTGTTATAATTTCAACTTGAGTAAAATTCACGACTTCACTCATATCATACCACACACTCATTTCAATATGAACAAATTAAACCAACATAATTCGTTCATGAGAAATATTATTGATTTTTGGTGGATAGTTCAAGGTGGTTCATTTGTTTTCTTTAACAAACAATTCATTGATATTCGATGTGCCAACTATTGTATCGAATAGCGTTGAATTACCATATTGTTTTTACTGCTTCTGAATTGTTCATTTATGTTTTATTATTCAGTACACATGAAAGCAACATTGTTGTATATAACAACGAAATAATGTTTTTTCACTTTTATGACTTACCCATTTTCAGTCAGTTTTGGAACATACTAAGGTTTCAAACACGTAAATTTTTTAATGAATGTTGAAGTGAAGGCTTTTCGTTTTCATATCTGAATCGATATACATATGTACCAAAATCATTTCATTCAAAGACTAAGAAATCAAATTAACTTCAACCTCTAGCAAAAACTTTGTGATAATGGCATACAATATATTCCATTATTGAAGACCACTACAGTTTTCACATAATTAGGGATGTCGTAGACCTGGAGTAAATTATGTAGAGTACATAAAAACAGACCCGAATACAGATCGTCCTTTGCTCATGTCTTCACCAGCTGGAACATATTTCAATTAAACTGTTCGAATCTATTTTCTGACAACCAGCTGTCAACTCTTCACAAACGACAACACCAAAAGTCGAAGTTAATGCGAACCAGGTAATGATGTAATCTGACAATTCAATGTGTGATTCCTATCCCGGTTGGAGAATCAACACTCATCTGAATAAAACAGTTTCTTCAAAAATTCTTGTGAAGAATTCCTCATATGTCCACCCTTGGAGCTCCGCAGGATTTTCTAGATTACTGATCCCCTCCTCATCCTGAAGATCATGCCTGCCGGTTCCCATGATATGTTTTTCTCTTTGATAAATAATATTTAACTCTAATAGCATGGCCGAAGTAATATTACGGCATTTTTCCCTCAAAATTTTTCCGTTTAGGAATTCCTCAGGATACGCGATACGGTTGTATAGTACCCCTCCTGTCTTTGAGATATTCCAAGAATGTCATAGGACGATATCGTCACTTTGATGTAGAAAATTGTTGACAGAGAACACATGATTTTACGGAAGCGCTGACGGGCCACATATGTTTATTATTTGTTTCTTGGAAATTTAGAATTCACTCTCAAAATTTCGAGTTTGAAGTCGAAATTTTGAGTCGAAATTTCAAGTGAGGACTATGGCATTCTCCCTCAGTAAGACGCCATTTATAGCATCGACACAGAACTCATCTGTAAGGCAACTAGTTGTGAACATAATCAGTATTAGAATATACTTCATTGTCGAAAGATTTTGAACTCGTATTGATAAAGTCATTTTCAGTAGATAGATATTCAAATATAAATGAAATATTAATATAAATGAAATGAAATATCACTTAAATATGTAGGCACAAAAGCAAATAAATACGGATTCTGATGAAACTGAAATCAATGATGAGGGGGACACTCACACATCTACCTATATACATATTCACAGGGTCGCTGATACGTATGGAAACAGTCGATTATCTTTTAAAGTAAGATAGCTAGCGAAAAATGTTGAGAAACAAAAGTCTCAGGATTTTTTGAAATCTATCAGACTAAATAAAAATTGAGTATAGAGGAACAGTCAAAAAGTCCTGGAGAAATGAAGTTGTTTTTTTTAATAGAACACCCTAAATTTTATTTCGTATTTTAATTCTGTTTGAAATTCTTAACAAAATTGATACGCCACATTACTTTTTAAATTCAACCGTTTTCGAGATATCGAATTTTGAAAATAACTTTTTACTACTCCCAAATTTATTGAATAAAAGGTCACACACGGTGAAGTATTGGATATGATTACAATTTGATTACAAATTTGTTACAGAAAATTGAAAAAAAACATAATTCCTTAGGGTTGATAAAAATGCATGAAACGATAAAATGTATTTTTTAATGAATGTCCAGAATATTTGAAATTTTATGAAAACAATTTTTAATAAATAAACAACAAATATTTTCTTGAAACTCCATTTAATAAAGTGTTAACCACTCACCTCATGACAGAAACGAACTCGCTGAACAAAATTTTGTAGTTAATCTAAAATCATGTGAGGAGGAATGATAAAAATTCCACGCCTTATTCTTCATTGCAACTCTTTGATATTTGGCGACCTATTTTTGTAGACTACATTTTTTATGTGAAAAGAATCATGTGGGGTCATATCGGGAGACCTAGCTGGCCATTCAATTACCCCCCTGCGTCCAATCCATTTATCAGGAAAAGTTTCACTAAGATATGCTAGTAGCACACATCCAAAATGTGGAGGAGCCCCGTCTTCTTGAAACCATATTTGTTCTGCCGGCAAATTGAGATTATTATTATTCGGGAATAATCGTCTAAGCTCTGAAGTAATATGCTGTTGTAGAGTTAATAAATATCGTTCAGAGGTCGAATTTCCGTTTATAAAATAGAGTCCTATGACGTATCCACCAATAATGCAACACCAGACATTTACTATTTGTGGTCGTTGAGTGTGAAAGTCCTCCATCCAATGTGAATGTTGGTCTGAACAATACCTACGGTTGATTGAGATTGAAGTCGAAATTTTGACTTTGAACCCGATACATATTTTTATTATTCGTTTCTTGGAAATCTTAACTCCAATCCCAAAATTTCGACTTCAATCTCGATATTTCGACTTGAAACTGAAAATTTTGACTGTTATCTGGAAACTTCGACATTGTTCTCAAATTTAGACATTGATCTCGAAATTTTCACTTCAAACTCGATATATATTTTCATTTATTGTTTCTTGGAATTCCAACTTCAATCTCGAAATATGTGGCCTTTCAAGTTATAGATAAGTTACTGCGATTTGATTATTATCAACTGTCCCAACACCAAACTATTATTTTAACACCTCGACACGTATTTTGATCACCAAGTGATCATGTTGAAGGTAATCACTTGGTGATCGAGACACGTGTCGGAGTTCTAAAATAACGGTATGGTGTTGGGAAAAAACTCCAGAACATCAAAGGTTCCAAACAGTGCATCACAAGCCCATCTAAAGTATGAATGGACTATTGTATGAGTGCAACTGGGCGTCGACGAGTGTCGAATCCATGCATTCATTTGTTTCTGAATTATTTTTTCACTGTTTTCATCAATTCTATTCCAATATAAGGGGGAGGTCAGACAGTATCTCTTATCCATGATGTGCTTATCTTTCAATGGAGGGTAGACGTTCGATATCTCAATCAAATAAAATCCAAGTCATTCACTTCTTCCAAATGACTTCGATTTGAGACGGTTTGGTTCTCCGTTAATTCGTTTCTAGAGATGAAAGTAGCTTTCGCAGTTCGACTGAGGAAGCTTCCGTGCAGCAAAACGCAAAACACTGAAGTTATCAGTGTAAGAATTGTTTTATCATGAATAGTATTATTAGTTTCATATATTCAACAAATTAGTTTGCAGATGGGTATTTGGGTCTCAGTATATAAACTTTCAAGTGCGAATCCAAATATATATCCATTTGTAAATAAAGATTACCCACTGAAACGTTTGTAAACTGTTTCCATTAAATGATGTATATATACTGGAAGAGAAATATATCACCATTCTTCGATTCAAATCGGTTCGTATCCTACCTGCATCCATTTCAACGATCCACCGAAGCTTATACAGAAAATTTATTTGCTTTTCAATATAGCATTACATAAATTCAGGCTTTTATTGAATATGACATTTTCGAATGGCACTTTCTATCTCAATAAATCTCAGTGAATTTTCCACTTGTATCGTCGAACCTAATAGAGTCAGTTCTACGATATATACAGCGCAGAAGTATTAATATAAGTGAAATACAGAGTGAAATGGAGTTGGTTAGATCACTTTTGATTTTCCAACAATAATTTTTGTGGTAGCTTGTTGGCTTCAAACATGGATTTCCAATTACATTATTCAGTTGCAAAAATATAACGATTTTAAGTTTCCTCTCCTGTAGACTATTTCACAAACGTAATTTCGCTAAAGGAGCCATAGAAAATAATAATTGACGTATCATTCGATTCTTAATTTCACACAGAGTGATTTATGATCTGAGATAATTTGCAAGAATAAATAATTTCCAAGTTACATAAAAAATTTTGTTGAACAAAAAAGATGGTCTATTTTTCGATATCATGTCAAAAACTGTTGCATATATTCAAAATTCAAAGAAAGATACTTGAAGACAAAAAAAATTACCAGAGAAAATCTCACCTTTCGAAATCATCAGGATAAATATTCATAGTTTCAGTCGAGTGATAAAAATATTAATGAAAACTATAGGTACGACTCTGGCACGCAACGCATGATATTATGATGAAATTTCAACTCATCGAATATAAATATTGAGAAATAAAATATTAATTACTTGAAGGATAGTGAAATGAGGAACAATTCACTAGCCAAAAACCTCCTCGCAACTGTTCAAACAATAAGGATTTCATTGCTAAACTTTTTTTTTGAGTTGAAAGTTCACAACTGATTTTTTTTTTCAAATTAAAGCCCTTATCATTTTCATGGAGGCATTTCGGGGTGACTTCAGATGAAAGCTCGTTGGAAAATTAAACAAAAATTCAATATTTCGATAAATAATCAACTCTATTTAGAATTGATGGAAGCTGAATTGATATCTATTTGAAGATCCCTAATGTTCATTATTTGAGGATGAAAATGATGATTTTCAGATTGTTTTTACAGAAACTTATTGAGTAAATAACTTTTTACTTGCAGCAAACAGTATCAGTCTTGAAAAACTGGTTTTATTGAAAATAATTATTTTAACTGATATTTTGTAGTCTGGAAAAAATATTTGAAAAAAGTCATTCGTTTATTCAATAAAACGTTGTGTGGATTTATTTTTATTTTTCATTGATTTCCCTTGTTGTCTTCCATTTGAATCTATTTGTTCATAACAAATGTTTTATTGAATACCAAAGTAAGAACATGTTTATCTAGTATACGAAAAGGTAGTTGAAATAGGCTTTTCATGAAAAATTGTTCCTCAACATGGATATTTTCTGGCGAATATCAACATTTGATTTACCGTTTTATGCGTTAAAAATAGTTCAAACATGCACATGCATCAATAATAAGTATCCTAAAAAAATCAGTTATGTTATGAACAATTTTTATAACAATCTCACAAGGAATATAAATAGAAATTGACAACAAATTATATTCATGTAACTTTTATCAATCGAAAATCCACACGTCCAGGGGCATAAATACCAGACCAGAACCGGTTGACCGACAGCCGACGCGACGCTTGGGTGTAGGCAGATTGAGACCCCAGTTCCAAGTCTCCAAACCCTTGGTTCAAGTCGTAAATCATTGTGGGTGACATTACGAATCGAATGACTCGTCAATCATAAATTTCTTTGAAAACGCATTCAAAATTTAAAAAATGATGCTTACTAGACTGACTGTAAAGCCAGGCGTATGAAAACATAATATGACATCAGCCAGAAAATCGTGAAAGATAACATATTGTTTTGCAATCATAATGATTTCATTCGTTGCATTCCAAGAAATTGGCTGTACAGTTGTGTCAATGTACCATATGAATGAAAGGGAACATTTGCTCATTTTTGAAGAATTCAAATCACATATTCAAAATTGAAAGTGTACGGATGAAATTGTAAGTCATTTAGAATGAAACCAGATGAAACCCGAGCAACCATATTGCCCCGCCGTAAAAAATTCCCCTTTGGCTATCAATATCGAAACTTGACTTTGCATTTGACCGCCTTAGGGAGTCTCGTATATCAGTGATATTTGACGATTGACTTTTTTGTCGAACCCATAAAAGGTGGCTTCGTAAAAGGAGATATCACCGCCTTTTACTGAATTTACTTTAATGTGAAGGGAGAATGTTCATGATGTAGAAGTAGTCTTCAAACGTATCAATGAGGCCAACCATTTGCTCACAAGTGCAAGAATTCACTAACGGAAAAGTGATGCTGCTGTTCAGTAGAATCACATCTGTACCACTCAAGTTTCCACAAATTCCACGTGGAATTCCTCATTTCCATGAATTCCTTGTGTGAATAGAGAACAATGGTGAAGCTAGTTCAGGACTTTCTAGAAAAGAGTGTAGAACGGCTTGAAGATTCACTTTCAGCTGTCCACAGAATGAAACTATGTTAAGGATATTTGGAAAATGCAGGTTTTCAAAGGTGAATCAGAAAATAACTTGAAATTATACAGCCCAATGTTTTTCACAGTCTTTGAATTCAATTTTCTAAAAGTGACCGTGCAGTGAAGGTAGCTGAATGAATGTAGACAAGTTAGTTCAAATTTCCGACTACAATTGAATTGCTCGACTGTTTCCACGTGCATGTAGAGAAAACTAAAGTACACGGGCTCACATACATGAGCAGTTTGAATATACAAGTCACTTGCAATATACATATTAACTAGTAACGAAGTAAGCTGGTCTATGCTGGAGAATAACAATGTGATAGAAGTAATGGGACATACAGAGAATGCCGCGCCGTTTTCAGCTCATATGTTGAAAACTGTAAAAAATCATACGGTTTAGCTATGATTAGCTGATAAGAAAATGAGATACATCGCAGCATAGTTCCGTATCAATACTTGTGCTAACAGTAACAATAATGAAGAATAGGGGCAAAGATAACAGGAATAACGTAAGAAGCTCATTGAATTTTAGTGAGGACACCAAATAACACTATCATAAGTGGAATGTTTTGCTAATTGAGTATTCAATTACGTACTCAATAACGTATATGTTGAATAGCTATCATACTCGTCATAGATTTAATTTGTCCAACATACTATATTATTATTTCTCAACCGGTCGTTCTCTTATTTCAATTTTGTGTGCGTGAGTATCTTATTCAGTCTTTGTCCTAGATATATGAAAAAAACATTTATGAAGTTCTCTCTGTATGCTGAAAACTGAAACCTTTTTATGACATAATATCTGATTTATATTTCACTTTGTGCTTTCCTTGCATGAATTATGCAATAGCACGACCCAATATTTATTCCTTTTCTTGGAAGATCGAGACATCAAACAAATTTTATAGGGAAGATGATGTATACAAATAGCCAGGCGTGGTATTAGGTGGACAATCCCCAACTTTATGTTTTTGTTATATTTAAAACTGGAAAATGACGCCAGGGGCTTAAATTTATTCACCGTGGCTGTAGGTTATCGATTTTACGTATCATTCGATATAGGGAGATCGCTACTCATTCATCGACAGGTTATGAATCTCCCGATATATTATCATTTTGTGTCTTCATCTATGAGATTTTCAGGAGATAGATCTGAATTTTGAGATTTTTTTTGTATGATTTATATATTAGTTTTCTGATCACTGTTAACTGATTATTCCGTTCAACTCTTTTTGAATAATTTTTCCTCTCATCTCCCATTTTTTATGATAATTTTTGGCTAATGTAGTAGCCACATTTTCCAAATAGTTCCACTAGGTATTAAATCCTGCTTGATAAAGCTATTTTTTAGCGAAACATGTTTCGCGATTTTGTAGACATTTCATAGTGGTAATCAAAATAAATCCTATCAGTCATTTTCAAAATATGTATCTCATTTTGAAATATCTCAACTTCGATTCAAAAAATTCAAGAACCTGTTGCTGCGAATTCTACTTGGATGATTATATTATATTGTCAACCCATTTTTATGTTTTCATATTATCTGCAATTGAAATATAGTTTATATTGAATGTATTGGAAAATAAATGATTCTGCTCCATACTGCCATGTCGAAATATAAATTACGAATACCAAACCAAACAAACTGTAGAAATATTTTCATCCTGATATTGAACTATGGCTCTGCAAAATTCAACTTCAAATATAAACCGTTGCATTATTAATGTAAAAATCGGCTTTCGGAAAATGAACGAGAAAACACAATTCATGCATTTTGATCAAGGAAAGAAGGGGACATAGAGGCGGACACAACGAAAATCATTCATTTTTACTTCTAAAATATTGAAAGCTATTCTGAGAAAATTTTCTTGGCACGTGAATCTCGTTAAAACACTTAATAGCTATTCATCCTCAACTGAATTGCATCCCTATGATTCCAAAAACCGATAGAGGTTGAATATCTATTTTGGACCTTGATGAAATAGTCGATGCATTGAGTTGAAAATTTTTTGAAAAATTGACCATGAACTTTCAAACATTAGCAACTACTTCAATAAAAGTCTCATTGAACATTTTTATGAATTCAAATGTGGTTGAAATGTTCATTTTCGTTTTCGTAAAGAAGTTGATAGATTTCAGATCTATGTAAGTCATCAGTGATCAGTTATCACTATCAAGTAGCTTGGTTCGAAATATTCCATACCATGAAAGCTCATGGGATGAAAGATTCGATATTTTCAAATTCGATTTTTTTTACATTTTTTTTCATTTATTTAAATGATCTTTTAATTTCCATGTTTATTGTTGACATATAATTGGTATTCTACTCATTTTTCGAACACAGTGACTCGTTCTTGATGAAGATCAATAACAGTAGTTTTTCCAGTTGGACTGGTCCAAATGAAGAAACCTCTGTTGTAGGGAAACGCGTACTGAAAAAAAAACTATATTGTAAATATTTCTAATTATTATTATTCCGTGATAGGAATCACCCGTTAAAAGGTAAAACCTCCCTAGTTCGACTTCTGAGGGTTGTCGTTCGTAGGGGTGCGACAGCTGGTTAACGAAGAAACATATTTTTAACATATTCAATTCCACCTATTACCCAATTGATTCATCAATTCATTTCTAATTCATGTCACAAAGATTTGTTTTGTCTACATATTTCAATTTCCTCCTTTTTCTAATTTCATATCATTTTCAACATTATTGATGTTTCAAATGAATCTCCCAAATATTTTGGTCTGATAGTTTTCAGTATAATTTCGCTCATTTTACTTTTTTACAATTGATTTCCAACTCTCAATACTTTTTTAAACAATGGGTGTGTAGACCTGTAATATTATCGAAGCATTTGTGATGTTATTTATCATCATTCATTCAAAATAAATTACTACAAATCCTGAAAATATAAGAGTTTGATGGCGCAAACTGTAACTTTCACCTATTTTTTTAAAATAAGTTAGTAGAGATAAATCTGGTGATAGTGCTGGTTATTCTACAACAATTACTCTTCAAATAAATCAACTGGTTAACTAGTCGTACAGGTATTGATTTCGTCGAAAGAGAAAGACAAATAAAAAGTCAGAATGTTTTAAGGTTTCGTTTACCTTTTTACTGAAACTTTTGAGAATCCATGCATTGAGAATATATGATTATCAAAATGTACTGAATGACCTGACGAATGTTTTTGATAGTACAACATTGAAATATAATGTCATTGTTATATAAGTGGTTATGAATCCACTCTGTTTATTTCGATTTTCTTCCATGAAAATTTCAACCCGAAGACGTTGAAAGTTTATCAACGGTAAAATTTCAAAATTGATAATTTTGCGAATAAAAAGACTCGTCTAATGTTGTTTTCTGAAAATACTATTAAAATATCCATAACGTATTTTTGGTTTACACCAAGTCTCCTTGTATATTGTCGCAAGTTACAGTACATGGACAATTCAAGAATAATAAATCAAAAAATAAATTCAAGTGAAGATAAGTCCAACTAAATTGGTTATTTATAGAAAAACATTATTCACTGTTGTTTATGAGCATTTCACGAATCGAAAACTGTACATATGTCTGCATGTTGTTTTTGCTTTGACCATTCAGATGATATTGCATAAATATTACACCATACAGGGTATTCATAAGTGTAAATAGTTGTAATTAAAATTTTGGTGATATTTGTATGACTCAAAAAATAGAATAGGCACTTACTTCTGGTGGAAATGAAATCTTCAGAACCAAATCTACCATATCTCTGTCATAAGACAAAAACTCAAAATGTAGTAATATATCTAGTGTATTTTATAAGATTAAATGTATTAAGTGGTTTTCCACTTGTTTGTGAATATAATGCCGGTGTATATAATTCCTTCATGATTTAATGTTCCGTCGTTATCACAGTATTGAAATTCTTGTGGAAATGAGAAATCGTTCGTGAAAAAACAATTGAGCCCATTTTCTACGGACGATAGCTCCTGATATTCCGAACTTTTGTAAATTGTGAATCTTACGCTTACTATTATAACATAGAATACTGATAGTGCATGGCTACTATTTTATGTTAATAAAGCTATTTCTTATACAAGCTTGTTTCATTACTGAAAATCACCGAAACCAAATGACTAGAAGAAATTTTCAGTATGATATTGTAGGAGATATAATTTTGCGGACAAAGTCTGTCATCCTATTGTTATTAATTTCCATATTGGCTTTTCTGATTGAATTTACAATAGAGGTAGAAAAACCAAACAAAAACAGAATTCTGTTATTTTGAAGTGAACAAATTTTAACTGTATCTTTTTGAAGATAGCTTTCTGTAAAAATGTTTTCATAATGAAAAAAACAAACGTGTACGTCTCGGGACATTCGAAGTGATAATGAAAACAAATACCTTCAAGTTGAACTATTTAATATTGAAATTGTTTAACTTGGAGAAGAACTTGGGTTATCATTTAAATTCACTGTATATTAGTATGATAATGTAAGGATCGGTAATTTATTAATAGATTATTTCATCGACCATTTTGTTTATGTACGTATATTATAGCTACCATAAGCCAATTGTTACTTCCGTAGGATTGAATAATGAAACCAATAATATACATACACAAAATCAGTATCATCATTTTCAAGACATGTTCCACATGATAAAAAATATTACTTGCTTGCTGATCATATTTTCATAATATTGTCACCAGTATATTTCTAACGCACACTGAACACTGAGCGTCTGTCCGACGAGAGAAAAGGAGCTTCCCTTCCAGTGACGTATTCAAGAGAGAAAGGAAAGCTGGAATAACTGGCGTTAGTATGGGTTTAGCTTGTTCAAACTCGAGCATATAAATCCAAGATGATTACTTCATTTGGTAAGTGATCTCCCAGGTCAGCCGCCAAGATTTTAAATCTGCCAAGTGCCGAAAGTCTGAACCAGTTTATGGCAGGGCAGGTAAAGAGTATATGTTCAGCTACCGTCGCCTGAATTTCCTTGTGAAGATTGACAGAATATGGTACATTTGAATATGGTGATCTAGCAAAAACCTGATCTGCTGTCAGATTTTTCTATCTTCTTCAGGAAAAGGTGAGCAAGTAAAATAATTTTCCTATGATGCATTTCATTTTCTTACAGCTGCAGGAAAATGTTCATTTCATTATCTCATGTAATTTGTAGCTGTTCAGGCCAAAGTGTACAGCTCTAGAAACTGTGGACCATCTTCTGGAATATTCTGTTAGTATACTGAAGAGATTTCAACTGATGGGTCGATATTGAGGTTGTCGAAAGTTCGAAGTGTCAGATTTCCTTCTTGTTAACCGCAGCAATCTTTCCATATAAGATCAATGGTAAATCAACTACAACTTCCTATACAAAAATTCAGCAATGCAGGGATTTTTCACCTCAGCTTTGAATAAATTATCTTAAGTGTTTGCTCACCTATTCAGGCAAATTTTGTTTTTCTATTAGTGTAGACTCTGCTTTTGCTGCTCAAGAATTTGGTGCAGGGCGGGTGCAAGTTATCCTGCTCTATATACAGAGTAAAAGCGTGGATTATCATTGGTAAGTTATACCCAAAATAACTTCGAAAAATTTATCTATTTATTCGTCTTCGTTCGAATGAAAACTAATTTGAGAAGTTTGTTATATTATGACCTTTCGAAGAAACACCTTTTTTATTATTGATTGCTAATGTGATTAGATTTGGTTATGATATAAAGATAATCAAAAATCGAAAACAATATTTTCTTGATTTTTTTAAATAAACACGCTATATTTCATTCAATATATGATTTGTTCATGAAAATCACATCCTAGAAATGAGGAGAATATACTGAGTGATTTGTGTGTGTTACACCATTGACATGGAATCTGAAAATTAATTCGACTGGGGAATTCAATGTTTCAAAATAATATCATAGATTGAGTGCTTTATTTTGTTATGTTATCCAGATTGGTGCTGAAGAGGCAATAAATCAAGTGATTCATTCCGAAACATCCATGTCCGCCATTGAGGATGATAGTGATCCATATGAGTGAACATGTTCCTCTTTCATATACTTCATTGTATCGAAGATATCTGATTCAATTCTATAACGAATGTTTGAAGTACAACTGAATTGGAAAAATGCTTTTGTATAATTCAATGTTAATATAAAATAGTTGTCCGGAAAGTATTTTTCTTTCGTGTAATTCAATTTTTATGTGTAAGTAGCAGTTCTTTCCAGTTTGTGTTGGAAAGTTACTTCTTTGCAGATAATCCTTTGACGACTTATATATTGTATGGAAATTCATGTTAACCAAGGATACACTATAAAAACACACTTTCGTCTATTTTCCACGATAGTTCTATATTTGTTGACTAGTTTTGAAAAACATCAATTTTTCAAATGGTGTAATGGCCGAAACTAGTTAACAAATACAGAACTATCGGGGAAAATAGAAGAAAGTGTGTTTTTGTAGTGTATTTTCTTCCTTCGTAGACTCTCGCCAAAATATTTTACTCCCAATCATTTTTCTCCTTGAATTCAGTCAGTTTCTTTTCACAAGGAGATGTTGTTATTTTATAGATTCCACGTTGAAATTCTAGGGAACCTGGAACAGAAGGGTATGGTTTTGAATAAAGAAAGCTGATAACGTGAACTTTTTGTATATTAATTTTCTATGGGGATTTTGAAAAATCCTTTTTTGTTCCATTACAGTCTTCACGTTACCATGATTAAGTATCCTGAACAAACTGCCATTAAAAAAATATATTGAATCAAAAATCCAATGGTCTGATTGAAAAAAAATCGTTTCCAAGTTTTGAATCATCCAGTATCAGAAAGAACAATTGGATTACCATGCAATGATGAACTTCTGATGCACTGTTTGGAACCTTTGGTGTAGTAATGAATATTACTGGATTTTTTTCCCAACACCAAATCGTTATTTT
>WOGO01000694.1:0-21600 GCA_015342085.1 Leptinotarsa defecta | reverse complement strand
TTTCCGGGTTTTCCTGCAGCTGAAAAAGCAAATGCGCCACTGGAATCAATGAAGTCGCCCCGGAGCGCCAATTAATTTTTATTGTTGTATTTATTTTATTTTCATCGTTGTTTTAACACATTGCTACAATCTTTTATATTCACTATCAATATGAATGTCTTTAATAACTGATTGATAAGACAATGAATAAAGCTAATGAACATACCATATTCCGATAACTAAGTTTTTTTCATGACGGGGTGCGTCTGGCCAAGAACACTCAGATGAATTTTTTATAAACATCCTCGTGGCTGGTCGAAATGTTACATTGTATGAGGCACAGGACCGTCGTTTAATTTCTTAATTGTGAATGACTCTGTCCATTCCCGAAGCTCGAAAATACTAACATACCTAGGTATGTTAGTAGGTATCACACTTTTAACGTGCAATTCCTAGCATAAATCATTTGTATGATAATATCATCATGAACGAAAGTGTACAAACAGGACAAATTTCATTAGGTAGTCGATGTCGTAGTGTGAATTTCATCTCAGCCTTGCAGTGAAGTACAGAGCACTTATCTCCTTCGGAGGTTGATGTCAAAGTATGGCTTTGCAACTGCCGCCTTGAGAATCGTCATTTTTTGGTTTTTGAGATTCGAGTCTCCTGTCAATCCGATAGATGGCGTATTCGTAGGGGTAGATGTCATCGCATTTACTTTCAGGCTTGTTCTTCTCGAGGACAGTTCAGTTAAGCCCAACACTACTGATGGTACCCAGCGGGTTGAAACAGTATCGGATCACAAATTCATCCATATAGGATTAGCATTAGTAGAATTCCTGAAAAATGGTCATCGTCCAAAACAGTATATCTGTGAATGACATACTTCAAGAGTAGTATTTCATAAAAGACACTTTCATTACAGTAGGGAAGTGATGTGAAAACTGATCAGAGATGCGCGCACTACGTGATGGGGTTGGCAATTTCGCGAGAAAAATGTGAACCAGAAAAATACGACTATATATCTGTCCAGATTTATACGCTGTTTTGTTCTGTGCAAAATTCCCATGTCTATTCGAGTTGTGACCGTGGGAATAGAATAATATTTCACATATGCTATAAAAATTTCTCATGGGGGGTATATATTTCAGTCACAGTCGTCGAAACTCATTCTGTTAATGACGGAACTTTCGGTTCCACTTGAATAATGGAATTACCTTCCATTTTGTTCGGATTTGAAATATTTCAAGAATATGTTCGATGTTGTAAATTATTTTTGCCTCATGTCAATATTGAATTTATCTCCGGAACGTAAATGAAGATGATACTCTTGTTAAGAATAACAAAACATTATATTGGGGTCTCGAAAATTTTCAATCTCGTCATACTAGTGATGAATGAATTAGTAATTGGGGTACAGCTCTGTATGAATTGATTTTTTATAGACAGATGTATCCTTCTCTTACGTCAGTCCTCTGCACCATTGGATCTAGAAACGAAAGCTAATTTTGGACATCCTTCTACTATGAATTTTATAGAAGTACTCCTACTAAAAACTGGTTGATTGAGGAGAGCAGATGATAGACTGTAAATTATGATCCTTTACGTATGCTATTTCTATTAAATATTTCATTTAACATCTATCTCAGTTCTCCTTCATTGTCAGAGGTTGAGACTTACGGTTGACTGAAAAACAAATTTGAAATTTGTTTGGTTGTAACAGATTTCAACACAGGTTTCATTACTTGATGTGACAGCTATACTTTCGAAGGCTCTTGTCGTCTTCTTTCATCTTTCATTTTTTTTGAGCATCTCTGTTGAGGTTCATATTTGATGTTTCACAGTTTCTGAGCAAAATTTCCTAACGTGATTCAGAGTTAAGAGGTGACTCAGAAATTTCTATCTAGTGAGATTGGTGGTAACTGAATTCGTAATCGAGGTATTATGTATTAACAATGACATTTTGTGGATAGAATCATTGGTGCGCATGAGAGTTCATGCATCTGCAATACATTCCATCACTGAAACCGAATAATGAACGAATAAGCTATTTTTGCATTGCGAATATGGTATGCACATGAGTTGACATAGCCCCAACAGATTATGAGAAGTTATTTCAGAAGATGACGTCAACGTATGTCAACTAGACTTGGATATGCTTGTGGTTCTTCACTAGTATCCTGTTCAAACCATGATGACTATGGCCAGTTAAACTATCGACCTCTTTGACGGTATATATAGTATCTGTGATTACTGCCATTGGAAGCCTTGTTCTGGATTTCAGATCCTTGTCTTCAGATAACTTCCTTCACCTTCATATTTTGAAGAACTCCATCAACAACCTTTCAAGGTCGAAACTGATTTTTGTATTTTTCAAATGACTTCAATTTTCAGCAGTAATGAGGGGGTGAGCTATGGATTTTCCAGTAGAAAGTGGTCTATATATCAGTGGGTTGGTTAACGTTGATGAATGTAGCATCATCGTGTTAACCTTTCCTTTTTACAATTGCGGGTGTTCTTTATATAAACGAATATTCAAGGATTGACTCATCACCATCTTATATGGTGAGTCTCCAGAGTTGACTTGTTCGTGGCAATAGTGAAAGTTGTTTCGTTGGGAGTGGTGATTTCAGATGGAAACTGTTGTGAATAATGTTGTTGTCTTTTGCTCTGCACAATGAACTGGAATGAGTTTTCCCGCTTGGTCACCTTGAACATATTCTTTTATTATCCATATTAGATCTTCAACGTTTTGAGTGATTGACAATATTTTTATCCTGATTCATCCGAATACTCTTCAAGTAGTAGGTTTAAGTGAGATAAAATCTCAAATGAAGATTTCATAAAATTTTTCAACACTTGCCAGCAGTTTTTGAAAGAAAACAGGAAAAGTATACGGGTTGACTGGAAGTTCAGCAGTGAGAGGACTGGTCTACAGCAACCTCATGAATAATAAATACATCTTATTATTTTCTGGAACTTCTATATCAGAATGGTATTTTTGAATCCAGTTTAAAGTGTTTAAAATAACTTTTGTTTATTGTTTAATCATCTTTTTGGAGGCCAAATATTTAGTTACGGTTCAATTCCTACTTTTCAGAAACTTCAGACATACAGTTGAATATTAATTTATAGAAAATACCATCTAGATTTATAATCGGATTCAGTATTGATTGCAAACCCAATAAAGCTTGACCTTTTGACATTCAGCTGAGTTTGTGAAATCCCATGGTTCAGTTATTATGAATTCAAATTGATTTTATGGTTATTCAACCTCACACATTTCTCTCTGGAGGATAGTGAATTATATCACGCTATTTAATTATCGATACGAGGAGAATCCAGTCCGTGATTATCAGTTCATTGAGCCCTTGAAATTGTTTGTTTCTGAAATTGAATGAAAAAATTAGTATTGGCATTGCAGCAAATATATTGAATATGTATAGTCAAGTATGAGGTGTGGAAGGATATGCGAAATTTTCAATCAGTTTGATTGGGAAAATTATAATCATACTACAGAAATATTTCATGGGGAACCGGACACATTACATAATTTACGTATTTACAAAGTGATATTTTTTGGAAATATCAAAATCTATGTCTATTCATATATATAAAAGTGGATGTTTGTTGGTTGGTTGGTAAATGATAAACTTCTACATCGTTCAACCGATCGTGATGAAACTTGACATGTAAAAGTAATTTTTCAAAGAGAAGGTTTTTAGGCTATCAATTTTTCTGTAACTCGTCACTAGATGGCGGTGTAGAAAAAATTTTTTAAAGCACTGTTCTATAACGCTGCGCACGCCTAAGTTCGTTGATTCTGATTCTGTTAAAACATTGGAACAGCAGCGATACAGCAACAAAGTAGTAGTTAGTTATATTCTAAAGTCTCAAACTTGAATTTCTAGGAATCAGACTATAATAGTGTTCCACCAAAAAACACATTCACCAGTTTGAGAAAAAATAAAGTGAGATACAGTGCATTTCACTTAACACAAATCACAGTTGAAAGACAGTTGAAATTGGGACTATGAAAAAATCGCTCCCCCCACCTCACAATACGCCCTGAAAATTTCAAATGGAAATAATAGTCAATTTAGAACTCATTCCAAAGATCTTTGTATCATGTATCCAACCCTATGACATATTTGATATAAAAACGATAAGCAATGTCAAAGAAAAATAAAATTCTTTTTTGATTTATATTCAATTCCAAACTGAAAGGTCCACTGGAACAAAGGGAATTGCTTGTGTATTGAACAAGAATCATCCGAGCACAAACGGATAGACGTGTATTGGAATTGTTTCATAAATTCATAGAAACTAGTCATTAAACGATGTTACTAACAAAGGCATCAATATTACAGGTGTAGGCCATGTTGCCTTGATAGAATTTACGCGGTCTTGACTGAGATAAATACTAAGACAAGACTGAAACTACTACCTAGACTGAGGCTCAGACTCAGATTGAGACTAGGACTGAGACTAAGATTGAGACGAAAACTATAGCTGAGACTGAGGCTGATGCTGGAATTGAGACTAAAACTAAGTCGTCCCAAACATCAGGATTGAGTCGTAAAAACATTTTCAGAATGCTCCATCGACAAAAAATCCACCATTACAAAGACGATTTCGATAAAAGATTCGAATTTTGTGAACTGTTATAGACCACACATTTTCCGGATGAAAGTACTCGTTATCTAAATCGCTCGTAAACATTTCTGATACTGGAGAAATTGAAATCTCAATATGCCGAGTCAAATTCACACAGTACCTTCGAATACATGTTTGGGTAGGAATTTTGGGTAACTAAATGATAAAGCCATTTCATTTACTTGGTAGTCAAACAAGCATTAAAAACGCCGTCCTGTTGGACTATCTACTGTAAAATGGGTTGATTTTGAGTAGTACTAGTGCGACAGTACCTTTATAACTTTATTTGTTGATGAATAGATAGGAGGGGTCCTGCAGAATGGCCATCTAGATCCTTCGATTTGACTCTACTGGATGTTCAAAATCAAAAGTCTATGAAATACAGCCAAGTACTGTAGAAAATTCGCAGAAACAAACGTCCAGATTCTGTTGCCTACTTCTCATATTCATCAAAATGTAATGGATCAAACAGAAGCATTCAAATCATTTGATATGAAATTTATAATACTACTTCCTAGTTCGGAATTGAATACAAACTCAAAGAAGTATTTAATTTTTTGACATTGCTCTCTTTTGTGAAGTCAAAAACGATATAGGACTTTTCAAATAATTGTAATTAGTGTTCTCATTCAAATATTTGTTATGGGGAGGGTATGACTGATAAAAGGTTAATTTCGATGTGGAAATCTGACTCACTGAGAACTAAAGTTGAGGTGTTTCTCGATTTTCAACAGTCTCAATACCAAATGACCCATTGAAGACCCTTGCTAACTGGCAAGTATTTTGCAAGTATCAATTATAGAATATATTCACGGATATAAAAAAGAAAATTTCAAAATAAAAATCTACATTTTCAATATTTTTTTCCAATGAGTTTGCTATTTTTATCCAAGTCATTTATCTTTGTATTCTATCATTATAGTAGATACTTTAGGATTCGGAATGTTTCATGTCAATGATTGAAAAATTTATTTCAATTTGGTTTTTTTCCTGCTAATCATCAAAATGAACAAATTTTTGAAATTTTTCTTAATATTTTTTGACACACTAGTTTTCAACATTATTTTGAATCACATTCAATGGATATGATATGACATGATATGATACCATAAGATCAAAATAGATAGTGTAATAACTGCTATTGCGATAGTTAACAAAAAATATTATTTTCTTCATAAATATCGGGGTCGGTCACTCGATACGGTATCGATACTTTTTCAACAGAGTAAGCGTTGAATTCAATTTATGATTGTTGAACCTTTGTAGCATCATATAAGTTATGTTTCGTTCAGGCTAGACTTAACAAACGTATCCGGTTGATAAGTTATATTAGTGCGAACGCGAAAATGCAAGCTAGGAGTTTGCATTTCAGCTTCGTGTATAGGATGTTCGGCCATATCTGAATAGGTGGGTCACCTAAAAACAGACCACTGACTTCGATGAAAAGAAGATATAGGTTTTGAGTAGAAGGGGTTATGGAAAAATTCGGTAATATTAGGGGACGCTACAAGGGAGGAGTGTTAGGGACAGTTTTTCGGACTTGGGGAATACTAATTAGGTGGTTAATTGGGACAGTGGTGATCGGACAGTGATAACGTTGTTACCCGAAGACAATTGTGAATACTAACAATCGAAACGTCCTGAAGTAACTCGGTTTAGAATCTTATAATTTTATATTTTTTTATTTTCATTGCTTGTTAATAATTTTTTTAATTTTTCAGCTCGTGTTGATAGTAAAATTTTTTTGTTTTTTTTTGGTTGTTGATTGTATGCTCTTCCATTGTAATTTCAGTTTTTTGCTCAATAAAATTGTTTTTTCATCTAATCTTTTTAATTTTCTTGTTTTCACCTGATGCAGAATATCATTTGTAAGTAATGAAAATATGTCCTAATTGCTTTATAAATTGTATTCTGTTGTAATTGAGTTTGTGCTACATAAACAGTTATTATTACATATAACCAGAACCAATAGTTTCTGTCTCTATGTAGCTGACTGCATTGGCGAGTATACTCATAGCTACGATTCTGTACTCTCCTCTTAAAAAAATATATACAGCTCTTAACCCAATGGAGACTTTGATTTGAATTATTCAACACGGTCCATACCCAAACACAATATAACTAAGAATGTTTTATACTCTTTCTCTTACTCTATCTCTGTTACTGTATCCAGTAACTTATCAGCAAGAATAATTGCTGTGTGGTTAAAAAAATAGTCCAAAATCTGTAATCAAGTTTCTTGTTAAGTTATGACTCTGTTAGCGAGTAGGCTCTACATAAATTCATCAAATTCTAACTACTCCACAGTATTGGGGAAAGTTCTCCGTTTCTGCTCTAATTGATTTAATTATACTACCGTTAAATACCGCTCCTGTTATTAGAGATATTGGGATAATAAGGTTGTTCATAATAAGTCCCATTGCAGTATTCAAATTGCGGGGAATTGGGTTTGGGCAAACTTCATTAAATTTTAGTGGAACGACTAAGTTTTGAATCACCTATTAAGATGTATTTCTCAAGGCTGGTTTTGTTTCTGGTTTCGATATCGTGATTATTCACGGGTTCCAAATAATTGAAAATTGCGTCTTTGTCCTGGGAGGTGGAAACGGGCAAAATAGCGTGAATTCTTTTCTATGACAAGTCAAATATAGTTCTGATGCAGCAGTTTCGAATAGGAGTATTTTACGATCTTCATATAAAAAATTTAATACTCAGAGTATTTACAACTAACAGGGTGAAATATCACTTCTGAAAGGATATACACAGTGATTCATGAATGAGTGAACAAAGGGTTCTCAGTTCTCACGCTACACTTTCAAAAATATGGAAGTATTTATAGAAATCTCAGCGATTTCCATGAATACTCCTTCATTTCATGATGAAGTCGAAAAAATGTAGTTTGACCAAGGTATATTTTGTGATAATTTCCACAGTTTGTCTCATAAATCCCATACTTCTCGATCTCTTTCGATATCTTCAAATTGCCTAGCACATGTTCAGAAGTACGAGACTTTTTGAACCCTACTGTTAGGATTAGTTTCAAAAAATGATTACAACTTGTGGTATTTTCGAGTTTATACAAAGTAATGATGAACTTTGAAGTATCATCTTGTTGAAAAATCGATGATTTATGAAAAAAATCAGTGGAATTACTTGCTAGTATGAAAATTAATTCTGATAGGTTCAGTGAAACTACAGCTCCATTGATTATAGTTTTTATAATAGTTGACAGGTCTGGTAATCAGAATTACTGAACGAACAAAATGGCTGGTACAAATATGCTTGCTATATCGACCACAATCAACTTATTGTGATAGTAGAGCAGAAGAAGCTTCAAGTAACTGAAATTTTGAAGACACTATATTGTTTGTTGAATATTATCACCTAAATAGTGCGTTCCATATTTTATCCCCAAAACAGAAAGGTGCTTAATTGATCACTTTGTAGAAATGACTGTTTTTATTATAATAGTTCAGGGAAGGTACTTCCACCGAAGACGCGATACTGAAATTAACCTCCAAAATGTATTCAGCTATGAACAAAAGGTAGCCTGCTTTCTGCGTCTTCCTTAACTCACCTGAGACATTCGATACGGTTTGTCATAACCTACTTATCGATTCGCTCAAAAATTCTGGTATCAGAGGTAAAGTTCTATACTTCTTCTGAAGTCATTTCGCAAACGGACCGCAAAAAGTCAAATGGAAAAAAATATCCATAGCAGACCTGAAACCGTACTAAGGCCAATCTAAATAAGAAATAATGACGTATGCAGATGATTCAGCAATCTTTTACTCAGCCCAAGAATGAAAGATTTTGAAGAACTATATGAAATTAAATCATGATTTCAATCGATTGCTGACAATAAATCCTAGCAAAACTTGTTTCTTCCACTAGATGATAATGAAATCAACTTGCCGTTGATAGAATCTACATTTCAATCTAAGTATCGGGGTGTGATTATTGACAGTTACCTTGAGTGAAATAAGTATGTTGCGTATATGATTGACACTACATTTTTTAATTTACTAACGGAAAAACCTCCTCTATTGAAAACACTTGCCCAAACTAGCACAAAAATTACGGTTTCTCGACGCGCGATCCGTTTACCAAGTTAGCGTCCTTAAATCATTATGACAGAATTTTACTACTATGTTAGTGTTTTAATGTGACCTAGGTTAAGTTAGGTTAAGTCCAAAGTGAGTGGGTCTTTTCGACCCTCCACCGCAACCCGCATAGGTTTATTGTGTCCCACAAGCATTCACACTCGACCAAATAAACCCAGAATGAAGCCGATCAGTTTGTATGCTGAGTGGTCTTTCAAGTCAGATGGTAAGAGTACGGCTATATCCAACCCTAAATACCTGATTCGGTCCCCCGCGGGAAGTCACAAAATATGTGCTCTGCTGTTTCATCATTTTACAAACAGAGGCAACTCTGTTCCGACAGTCCGGGTATCTTCATATGATGATTCAAATCATCATAGTTCATCCCTACTCTAGACCAATAACTGTTTGGTATCAAGCTTCGAAGGGTGGTTAAACGCTTTGGAGTGAGCCAATCCTGGAAAATTTTGCCGGAAGTCCATAAATCTTGTTGCTATTCAGGTGTTCAATCTTTTTTTAGCAAAGCCTAAAACTATGCCAATGACATGTTCTGGTCCGATAAAGCTGCCTCAGACCAGAGGCAATCTGTTAAGTCATCCTATCGAGGAGAGCTGTTTTGGGCAATTTGCTACCAATTTAGACATTGCTCGGTAGGAGTCAAAAGCTTTCAACGCCGCTTTACTTTCTGAGAATATTTTTATTGACTTGTGAATGAGGTTGGATTCTTCCAATCCCTCCGCACACAATTCAATAGCGTAAATTTCCGCTTGAAATACAGTTGCGTGGGTAACTAGGCAGATTGATATCTCTGTCCAGGGTCTGCGACTGAAAACACCTGCATAAGAACCGGAAGGTGTTTCGGATCCTTCTGTGGACCAATAACAATCTGTTATTAAACTTTCCTTCTCCCGGAGGATCCAGTTCTCTCTACTTGGGAACAGTACTTTATAAGGCAGTTCATAGTTGACAGTTGGAGGTATAAAGTAAGAGGCATAAGTCTATATACAGTCCATTTATCCTCTCTCTCCAGAAACATATGGAGAGGATCTCCATGGCTGCTGACGGTGTGGTACTGATGGCACCACTGATGGCCAGACAAGCCGGTCTCTATAAGTCAGAGAGCTTTGCTTGGGCCGTTTTCTGTGAAGCCTTCGGCCACCAGGCAATTGCACCATAATTGATCGTTGGTCTGACAATCATAACATAAATCCAATGGATTGGTTTGAGACCTGAACCCCAAGTTTTAGCGCAAATCCTTCGACATGCCCATAGGATTAGTCTAGCTTTGTAAAAAACTTTTTCCGTGTGAGCTTTCCAGATGAATTTTTCATCAAGGACAATGCCAAGATATTTCACCTCCGTTCCAAATGGAATGACCTCACCATTGAGAGAAAGTGGCGTAAGATCACCTCCTGGTGAAGGAGTTAACAGACATCTGCTCCCTCAGGCACCAACTGTGAACAACGTCCATCGTGCTTTGGAGGATATTACAAGCTACCCTTCCTAACGTGGACCTTGCCAAGGTCATTTGCATAAGCTTGCAGATCTACTTTTCTCCTGTCGAGGGCATCAAGCAGACTATCCATCAGGAGCGACCACAGAAGGGGAGATAGTACCCCACGTTGATGGCAGCCCCTGGTGACCCTGAACCTGATGGCCTCGTCTTGAAAAGTCGTAAAGTCGTAATTGTAGTTCTGTTTACCAGCATGGCATAGATCCATCCAGTTATATAAAGAACACACCTCAATGTCGGATTTATACTTGAAAGTTCATAAAACCGCGACACCTGTTTCGCTATACGACAGCATCTTTGGGCGTCAGAATACTGTTTCTACAAATTCTGAGTCGTGCTTTTATAGTAATTTGAATCATTATGGATATTACTTCATGCCAAACCTCTGCATGATGAATTCATTGCCTAAACTATTTACCTACCTACGAACAACTCATGAGACAGATAATGAATAACAATTTTTATCTGAGTTCTCATCTACTTTCAAAATCTGCCCTAAATATCAATTTCATCGTCACAATATCCTGCAATTATTCAATAACATTTATGTGGAAGAGATCATTCCAATATCTACGTTATATCATCGTTAGATTCATCGAAAAATATTTCAGAAGAAATTTAAGCGTTATGCAATATAGGTATACTGAGTGACAAAGAAAGGTAAACACCCATTCATATTGAAAGTATTTCAATAATGTTTTGCATGTGTATTCATGTTGAGGCCAGTAAAAAGCCAGTAAAATGTCAGCTGTGTATCGAAAGCTATTCTGACCAGTGTTTTTTTTTGTGTGAGCATTTATCATTCCTTCGATTTTTATTCTTATTTGTGTTTTAACTGTTGAAGAGTTTGTTGCAAAGTGTTTCGTATTGTTAAGATTATGCCTCGAGTGCGAAAGCTTCATCGTATTCCTCAACTTAGTAATTTTGAGAGAGGATGCTGGCTTACGTGAGGCAGGTTTTTCAGTTAGATACATTTCAAGAAGAACCAATCGATCTTTGTGTACTATTCTAAGATTTTATCAGGCATGGACCCAAGTAGGCCAAAAATACGGAGATAGGGGCACCGGTCGTCGCAGGGAAACAACTGCGCGTGAGGATCGCCGATTAAGACGTTTGGCTCTGAGGGATTGGTTCTTTTCTAATAGGGCGATTGCGAATCAGTGGTTTGAAGAACACGGAAGGGTTGTTGGAATGCGTATAGTATATCGGTGAATGAGAAGTTTCGGACTTTTTTCGTATCATCCCCATTGGGTGTTACCACTGACTCTCGAGCATTGACGCAACCAATTGCACTGGTGCAGATACAGTGGGACCGCGTAATCTTCAGCGATAAATCTCGCTTTTGTTTAGGTATATACGATGGACGAGCAAGAGTGAGAAGGCATCGTGGTGAAAGACGAGATCCCCAATTTGATGTGGGAAGGCATGTTCACCATACTGTTGGTTTGATGGTATGGGGTGCCATTGCATATGGTAGCAGGACACATTCAGTCTTTATTAGAAGCAACATGACGGCTCTTCCTCACATTCACGAAGTAGTGGAGCCTTCCATATCTTGAGACCATCAAGAGCCCCATATTTCAACAAGACAACGCTAGACCGCATGTGGCTAGAGTAACTTTAGACTTCATGGAGCAGCATAACATAAACTGCTTACCATGGCCACCCAGATCGCCCGATCTTTCGCCATTCGAAAATGTGTGGGATATTCTTGGTCGCAGACTGCTGAATTTACAGCCCCCAGAGACTTTGACAGCACTAAGACATGAGTTAGGAGTAGGGTGGAATGAGTTACCCCAACAGGATATATACCACTTTATCAGGACAATGCCTAGATGTATCCACGAGTGTATGAGATAAGACATCGAGGATCTGCAATACACCACTGAACTTCACTGGTTTCACAATCATCCAGTTTCTCTTAAAACTTACTCATTTGTTTACTATTTTCTGTCAAGTATGTAAGTAAAAAATTATTGAAATATTTTCAATATAAATGGGTATTTACCTTTCTTTGTCACTCAGTATAGTTTCGTACTTTTCAAATTTTTCATCCGGTTAAAACAAATTGAAAAAAAAAGACGGTTATCTTTGATACTATTTACGGAGTGTCCGAAAAATATACTGGAGTTGAAATGAGATTATAATCTCATTTACCGAAATAAAAATTAACTATTCTCACTTTCAGCAGCTCTTGCTCCAACTTTCATATCGGCACTTGTGGATTTTCTCGTTGTTGCTATAGTAGATCTACGAGTGGTGATAGTCATACGGGTTGTTGTAGTTCTGGTAGTGGTTGAACTAGTAGTGGTTTTGGTGGTGGTTGAACTATTAGGGTCGGTGCAACAGACTATGGATTGGGTGCCAACGAAACCGCAAATATCTGAAGGATATATTCCTTTCCTTATGTCGTTGAGAGCGGATTGGCATTTAGTGATATATTTACAAGTGCCACGTGTTCCGTCACTTGTTGTACAATAATCTCCTGAAAAACAAATCAACGTAGTGAATGAAAGAACAAAATTAAAACTGGATTTAAACGAGGATATTTTTAGGAGAGATTCATTTTTTGGAAAGAAAGTTTTTGGCTTTCTACTTCTCTATAAATAACAAATGTGGAAAACTGCTGAAGATTGGAATGGTACAAATGGTACAGAATGGTACTAATACGTAGATGATACCCTTACCAGCATAAAGTTGCTGCATTCAATGGTATGCTTCAAAGGCTATTGAATATTCCACTGTCTTGGAGGTAATTTCCAGAGAGAGCTGAGGTTGATTGAAGAAATCGCGGTCAACAACGGTTATAAGGTAGATATTATAGACTCCATCATTTCCAAAAAACTATAAAATCAAGCCATGGATCAGGTCCACCCAAATTCAAGATGCGATAACGTCAGTTATAGGACATCGTCATATTTGGATGAACCAACCAATAATATTGCCCGTTTTTTGAAGAAAGAACGCGTAAACTTTGTTTACAGAACGAATAAAGACAAAACTATAAGTTGAAAGTATTACAGTTGAAGTATGACAAGACGTCACTACGTCAAAACCATTGTTCTATCTTCAGAATATACATTTGAAAATCGGCTATCAAAGTAAGTATGAAAGTACATTGCTTGTGAAATAAGAAATTTGTTCCATAATTCAGTCGCTCACTGTATTTACGATTCGTTCCATATCCATTACGCAAATACTACTTCTGTATCTCTGTATCTGTAGAGGAGGAAGGGTGAGTGTAAGCCCATAGCACATAGGCCACATATGATCCACTGTACTTCCTCCCGAGTAGGTCCTCCTAGGTCATCGTCCATCCTGTCCGTTTCAAGAAGGTGGACAGGTCACTGGGAGACATCTCTTTTATATCAGCAGGTGTAGGCCAAGACTCGCCGAACACAGACTCTTTTATTGACGATAACTCCGGGCACTCGCATAGGACATGCCTGACAGTCTCATCTTACTGTTCACACATCCTGCATAGAGATGTGTTGCAAATACTACTTAAAAATATGCTGAATTTATTTAACCATCAATTCCTATTTTGTCCCCTTCAAAGTAGCCCTCTCAAATATAACACACTTGTGCCAGCGTTTTCTCCTCGAAGCAGTTCTGATTTGTACTTGTTGACATGTCTTTGAGGTCTCTCAGCGATTCGTTTTTCATCTCCTCAATTGTCGCAATACGCCGTCCTTTCATGGGTCCCTTCAATCTTGTGAACATGAAAAAGTTGCAGGGGTCCAAATCTGGTGATTATAGTGGCTGTGGCATGATGAAGATTGAGAAGGTTCATTATCGTGAATTGTTTTTCCATAATACCGGATGTTTTTTCTTATTGATTCTCGCAAGAGGCGGAATAATACTTCCTGTTGACCGTACGACCATGTGACAAAAACTTCCGATGCACGACGCCATGGTAATTGAAGAAAACAGTGATCGATTTTGACTCAGAGTACAATCACCGTATGACACTGTAAACATTTCAAGAGTTTTTAAGCACTCAATTCCAGTTTTTGCACAAAATTTGATGCAAAATTTTCGAATCATTTTTTTCGATAGCAGAAAATCACCGAATATGCAAAACACTTGTAACTTTTATGCCTCTCACCAACAAATTGAACATGCTAAACAGCTGAAACTGTAACTGTTCGAGACGAGTGTACCAACTTGAAAAAAAAAATCGCAAATCGAATTTACGTAGCTCACGAAATTTGAACATTCACCTTATTTTTCGTGTCTAGTGAACCGTTTTTTTTCAAAGAAAGTCACGCGAAAACGAATTTTCTGTGTAAAACAATATATTGTTTTTACAATATTAATAATTCAGTCCACGCTTCAGAAGTTCTCTAATTTCAGATAGTATGAAAAAATAAAAAAAAAATCAAATCGGAACTTTCCAGGAAAAAATGCAAATTCGACTTGGAACGTGATCGTACAAATAATTTGAAAATTGGGATGAACCTTCATTGTGGTTATTGGTGGAGAAATTATAGTAGAAAATATATTATGATTTTGATGAATGCGATAAATATTGTTTTCTTAATACCAGTGAAATTGAATACTTCCGGCCATAACGTGAAGCTGCTGTGACAAAACTCTTCAGAATTGGATAATGAAACTAGGATTTAGATTTAAAATCATAAACAAATGGAAAGCAGAAGAATAGCTGAATTACATAACAAATAAGTACTTAATTATAGACTAGAACAATGGCAAATTTTCTGTTTTGACGAAACTTGGTGTGACACTTACGACACAGTTCTGAAAGGGTGGACCGATGATTCCAGAATGTGTACGCCTAACATGCATGCCAACTGAGGGTTGCGAATAATCATGGTGCATTGCGGAGAAAATAAAGGAATGGTTCGGAATTTTTTTAAATTATGTGGAAAAAACTTAAGGACTGCCATGTTGACGATCATAAGAACATTAAAGCTAATATTTTCGAAAATGATTTGAAAACACATTGATCCCAAATTAGGATGCCAATAGTGTAATAGTTCTGGACAATGCTTCCTATTATTCGTGACAGCTCATCGACGTAATATATACCATATATACCGACTATACCAAAAACCAACTACTTGAAGTTTCACAGACAAAAACACTTGAAAAAGTGTATGCCCTTGAGAGTATTGCTGAAAGTATGAACACACTACACTGAGATTTCCCCCCTATTTTTGTATTTTCAATCCCATTGAGTTGATTTGGAGAAAATTGAAAGAAAACATCAGGTGTAAAAATAATTTTTCAAAATTTGATGAGAAGGTAATAGAGCTGAATAAAGAAAAAGTATCTAATATTACCGAAGAAGACTGGCAGAAAAGGATTAAAAAAGTAATTTTAGTTGAAAAAGACTATATGGAGATTGGACACTTCGCTATCAATGGTGGGAATGAATTAATTAATGATTTGTTGAAAGAATATTTATATTTTCTGTAGTATTTGTATGCAATGTTTGTTTCACAGTTCACTCAGGTCAGGGTTTAATAGACTTATGCAATTGGCGAAGCAGTATACTTAAAAATAAACGAATAAAGCAACTCTGTGACGTAGAATGAAAACTCACCATCGTACAATTGTGTCAGTACTCCGTTAACAGTACAACAAACCACAACAATAACGAAATAATTCACAAGATCCAACATATTTCCAAACAGCAACTGATGCAGTTGATCACCATACAGCGACTAAGTTTGACCTCCCGGTGTTGGGAATTCTTATTTCTGAATCGTTCGGTTTCGCCAAGTTAATTAATTCCAAATAAATTTTCGAAGCAGATTATCTGCAATAATTGTTTTGTGGGTATTTACGATCATAGGCAACTTTGTTTGCTTCCGCTGATCGTTAATATGCACGGTGGATGAAGTATGTAGTATTTTCAAAAAGGGTAAAGATGTTTATTCGAATCGGGATGAACGATTTTTTGTAATGTTTTATGTTTATTCCGTAAGTTGAATACGAAGTTTTTTTTAAAGATAATGTTTTACCAGGTGTTAAACTGAGCTCTGTAAAAATGTATAGCTCTTAACTAAAATTGATTTTCGTAGTGAGATGTTTCAGTAAATTAAACTTCCATTCCCCAAATGATAGTTGAGAGTGTTGGAAGCTATGTTTGAAAAGAAACTATCAATATACAGGGTGTTCAATAAATGTGTAATTCATCGAAGTTTTTTTAGTTGAATATTCTAAATATTTTCACTGAATTGATTGTATTCAAATGGGTTATTCCCATCAATAATAGGTTGTTCGAGATTATACCGGATGGTTCGGAAATTATGGTGATATTTATGGCACAAAATTCTACCCAAATCTAAGTGAACGTGTTACTAATTATACTTGTACTTTACCCAAACTTAATGTTTTGTCTAAGATAGATAAACCAATCCTGTCTGTTAGACCTATCATTGCTTCAATTGGTTCTCCTACTGAAAAACTTGCATCATTTCTTAGAGACATTTCAACGAAAGCTTTTGAATTTGACAACCGATATTTCATTAAAGATTTTTTCGATGTTTTCTCTACATTCAATGAAACGTAATTACTAAACATTTATGTAATTGCTAGCTTAGATGTGGTACCTCTTTTCAGCATTGTATATTTATATGCGTGTCTCAGATCTATTGATAGACGAATTCCTTCAACATATAACTTTCCTTTTTAACAATACATATTTCTCGTTTAGTGGCACCGTGCATATTGACAAGCAAATAAAGTTGCCTATGATCGTAAATATCCACAAAACAATTATTGCAGATAATCTGCTTCAAAAATTTATTCGGAATTAATTGGCTTGACAAAACCGAAAGATTCAGAAATAAGAATTCCCAACACCGGTAGGTCAAACTTAGTCGCTGTATGGTGATCAACTGCATCAGTTGCTGTTTGGAAATATGTTGGATCTCGTGAATTATTTCGTTATTGTTGTGGTTTGTTGTACTGTTAATGGAGTACTGGCTCAATTGTACGATGGTGAGTTTTTATTTTACGTCACAAAGTTGCTCTATTCGTTTATTTTTAAGTATACTGCTTCGTCAATCGCATAAGTCTATAATGCCCTGACCTGAGTGAACTGTGAAACAAACATTGCATACAAATACTACAGAAAATATAAATATTCTTCTAAAAAATCAATAATTAATTTATTCCCACCATTGATAGCGAAGTGTCCAATCTCCATATAGTCTTTTTCAACTAAAATTACTTTTTTAATCCTTTTCTGCCAGTCTTCTTCGGTAATATTAGATACTTTTTCTTTATTCAGCTCTATTACCTTCTCATCAAATTTTGAAAAATTATTTTTACACCTGATGCTTTGTTAAAAATTTTCCCCAAATCAACTCGATGGGATTGACAATACAAAAAATGGGGGGAGGTCTCAGTATGGTGTGTCCATACTTTCAGCAATACTCTCAAGGGCATACACTTTTTCAAGTGTTTTTGTCTGTAAAACTTCAAGTTGTTGGTTTTCTTTCAATTTTCCCCAAATCAACTCAATGGGATTGAAAATACAAAAATAGGGGGGAAGTCAAAGTATAGTGTGTTCATACTTCCAGCAATACTCTCAAGGGCATACACTTTTTCAAATGTTTTTGTCTGTAAAATTTCAAGAAGTTGGTTTTTGGTATTGTAATCTTCAAAATGCAAATTGTTATCCATTACTTCGATGAGCTGTCGCGAATGATAGGAAGCACTGTCAAGAACTATTACACTATTCGCATCCAAATTTGGGATCAATGTGTTATCAAACCATCCTCGAAAATATTACCTTCTATGTTCTTATGATAGTCAACATTGCAGTCCTTAAGTTTTTTTCCACATAATTTAAAAGAATTCGGAACCTATCCTTTACTTCCTCAGCAATGCACAATGATTATTCGCAATCCTTAGTTGGCATGCATGTTAGGCGTACACATTCTCGAATCATCAGTCCACCCTTTCACAACTGTGTCGTGAGTGTCACACCAAGTTTCGTCCAAACAGAAAATTTGCCATTGTTCTAGTTTATAATTGAGTAGTTATTTGTTATGTAATCCAACTACTCTTCTGCTTTGCATTTGTTTATGATTTTAAATCTAAATCCTACTTTCTTTATCCAATTCTGAAGAGTTTTGTCACAGCAGCTTCACGTTATGGCCGGAAATATTCAATTTCTTCCTCAAGATTTCATTTGTAGAAATCTCATTGCTTTTGTAACAGTTGTATATTGTTTTTTTCAATGATTTTATCAGATGAACATCTAAAGGTTGTGGTAATCCCGTATCACATCGAGTCTTGCGTTCATAAAAATTATTTTTGTTTATTTTACGTACATTTGAGAAAGTAATGTCGGTTTAGAAATATATTGGATCTCGTTGTTGTTGTGGTTTGTTGTACTGTTAACGGAGTACTGGCACAATTGTACGATGGTTGAGTTTTTATTCAACGTCACTGAGTTGCTTTATTCGTTTATTTTTGAATATACTGCTTCGTCAATCGCATAACAATCAAATGCTGGATGACTCTATCAAACCCTGACCTGAGTGATCTGTGAAACAAACATTGCATACAAATACTACAGAAAATCGAATATTTTTTCAATAAATCAAGCAAAGCAGACGAATAACAATACTCGTAAATGATGGTATTAAGAAAACAATATTTATCGCATTCATCAAAATCATAATATATTTTTTACTATAATTTCTCCACGAATAACCACAATGAAGGTTTATCCTAATTTTCAAATTATTTGCACGATCACGTTCCAAGTCGAATTTGCATGTTTTTCCTGTAAAGTTTTTATTTTTTCATACTATCTGAAATTAGAAAGTTTCTGAAGCGTGGACTGAATTATTAATATTGTAAAAACAATATATTTTTTAATACAGAAAATTCGTTTTCGCGTGACTTTCTTTGAAAAAAAAACGGTTCACTAGACATGAAAAATAAGGTGAATGTTCAAATTTCGTGACCTACGTTATTCGATTTGCGATTTTTTTTCAAGTTAGTACACTCGTCTCGAACAGTTACAGTTTCAACTGTTTATCATGTTTAATTTGTTGGTGAGAGGCATAAAAGTTACAAGTGTTTTGCATATTCGGTGATTTTCTGCTATCGAAAAAAATGATTCAAAAATTTTGCATCAAATTCTGTGTAGAAACTGGAATTGAGTGCTCAAAGACTCTTGAAATATTTACAGTGTCATACGTTGATTGTACTCTGAGTCAAGTTCGATTATTGTTTTCTTCAAATACCATGGCGTCGTGCATCGGACGTTTTTCTCATATGGTTGTACAGTCTACAAGGAGTATTATTCCGCCTCTTGCGAGAATCAATACGAAGAAAACATCCGGTATTATGGAAAAACAATTCACGATAATGAACCTTCTCACTCTTCATCATGCCTCAGCCACTGTATTCGCCAGATTTGGACCCCTGCAACTTTTTCATGTTCACAAGATTGAAGAGGCCTATGAAAGGATGGCGTATTGCGACAATTGAGGGGATGAAAAATGAATCGCTGAGAGACCTCAAAGACATGTCAAAAAGTGTAAATCAGAACTGCTTCGAGGAAAAAACGCTGGCACAAGTGTGTTATATCTGGGAGGGCTACTTTGCAGGGGACAAAATACGAATTGATAAATAAATGAATTCAGCATATTTTTAAGTAGTATTTGCGACACATCTCTATGCAGGATGTGTGAACAGTAAGATGAGACAAGAATGTCCTATGCGAGTACCCGGAGTTATCGTCAATAAGAGAGTGTGTGTTTGGCGAGTGTTGGCCAACACCTGCTGATATGAAAGAGATGTCTCCCAGTGACCTGTCCACCTTCCTGAAAAGGACGGGATGGACGATGACCTAGGAGGACCTACTCGGGAGGATGTACAATGGGTCACATGTGGCCTATGTGCTATGGGCTTACTCTCACCCTTCCTACTCTACAGATACAGAGATACAGAAATAGTATTTGCGTAATAGATGTGGAACGAATCGTAAATACAGTGAGCGACTGAATTATGGAACACATTTCTTATTTTACAAGCAATGTACTTTCAAGAAAAATCCTGAAATGATCGATTTTTATTTTTGATAGCCGATTTTCAAATGTATATTCTGAAGATAGAACAATGGTTTTGACGTAGTGACGTCTTGTCATACTTCAACTGTAATACTTTCAACTTATAGTTTCGTCTTTATTCGTTCTGTAAACAAAGTTTACGCATTCTTTCTTCAAAAAACGGGCAATATTATTGGTTGTTTCACCCAAATATGACAATGTCCTATAACTGACGTTATCGCATCTTGAATTTGGGTGGACCTGATCCATGGCTTGATTTTGTAGTTTTTTGGAAAGGATGGAGTCTATAATATCTACCTTATAACCGTTGTTGACTGCGATTTCTTGAATGAACCTCAGCTCTCTCTGGAAATCACCTTCAAGACAGTGGAATATTCAATAGTCTTTGAAGCATACTATTGAATGCAGTAACTTTATGCTGGTAAAGGTATCATCTACGTATCTGTACCATTCTGTACCACCTGTACCATTCCATTCTTCGGAAGTTTTCCACATTTGTTAATTATAGAGAAGTAGAAAGCCAAAAACTCTTTTTCCAAAAATTGAATCTCTCCTAAAAATATCCTCGTTTGAATCCAATATCAATTTTGTTCTTTCATTCACTAGGTTGATTTTTTTTCAGGAGATTATTGTACAACAAATGTCGGAACCCGTGCCACTTGTAAATATCTCACTGAATGCCAATCTGCTCTCAACGACATAAAGAAAGGAATATATCCCTCAGATATTTGCAGTTTCGTTGGCACCCAAACCATAGTCTGTTGCACCGACTCTGATAGTTCAACCATCACTAAAACCACTACTAGTTCAACCACTACTAGAACTACAACAACCACGAGAAAATCCACAAGTGCGGATGTGAAAGTTGGAGACAGAGCTGCTAAAAGTGAGAATAGTTAATTTTTATTTCGGTAAATGAGATTATAATCACATTTCAACATTGTCTATGATGCATTTTCCATCAACTCCAGTATTTTTTTCGGACACTTCGTAAATGGTATCAAAGATAACCGTCTTTTTTTCAATTTGTTTTAACCAGATGAAAAATTTGAAAAGTGCGAAACTATACTAAGTGACAAAGAAGGGTAAATAAGTATTTATATTGAAAATATTTCAATAATTTTTCACTTACATACTTGACAGATAATAGTAAACAAATGAGTAAGTTTTAAGAGAAATTGGATGATCGTGAAACCAGTGAAGTTCAGTGGTGTATTGCAGATCCTCGATGTCTTATCTCATACACTCGTGGATACATCTAGGCATTGTCCTGATAAAGTGGTAT
>WOGO01000693.1:0-21601 GCA_015342085.1 Leptinotarsa defecta | reverse complement strand
CTGCGGGTTATGGAAACACTATTTTTTGTTATTCAAGCTTTCGGAAATATATTTTTTTATATATGTTGAACAGTATATTTTCTGTGACTTATGAAAAACTACCTCTTTAGTTCAACAATTTAGGACTTTTTGGGTTTGTATCAAGAGGCTAATTTTTTCAGTTACATTAGTTGTATCTATTTGTCAGTTTAATTCTTAACGTTTCATTATAAAATACACTTCTATGAAATATAATTTTCGTTCACTAGTATAGTCGACATCTCTATCGAATAATACAACTATACTGATGAAGACTTGCTTTTTTTTGCCTTTTTGACAATATATGCCAAAATCAATTTTTACCTTTCCCAATTTATTTGTTTTTCATAACTCATTCTTGATTGTTGTTGATACTACCTCAACTGCCTCGACAAGAAAAGTAGCTCCATTGCTTGCTCCACTTATTTGTCGTAGATCATTTATTGCATTTCATTCAGTTTCTTATACAGAAATAAAAATGTTGATAATGAACAAATCACATTGTAACTACCTGGTAACCCATAACATATTTTTCTCAAGTTTTTTGTAAAAAACATCTGCTACAGAAAAAAATAGAATATTGATAAAGCATTTCTTTATCATCTTGTAGAATGAATAACCATTAATTCAGACTACCTGTGAATATCCATCTTACTCAAGTACAACTAAATAAACAAAAGTCTAGATCGCTAGAACTAAAAGGAATTGTCAAAGGTCACTAAAGTGTAGAAATTGAACTATTTTCCTTTATAAAGACAGATACTAGGTACCTAAGTTGTAACATGAATAACAAGATGTATATAAAAAGGGAAATCTATGGAGAAATTGGAAGTGCAGGATTTCCAGTGGAAAATCGAATGAGGTGAGCATAAGTTCAGCGGAGATTTATCAACAGAACTACGCTGAACTTGGAAAATATCTTGGACATGTAAAGATAATGCCAGATACCAGGCAAACATGTATTGCATTCAATAAGGTGCACGTGTTAGGAAAATAAAGGATAGCCAAAAAGGAAATAAACTTTAAACAACAGCAGCAGGGAAAGAAGATTTGAATATAACCAAAATTGAGAACTGACTGGACAAGAGTCAGAAAATACTGGAGAAAAGTTTTCGAACAAGACATATGAATAGTTACAAAAGTCGTTTAGAGCTGCATGCTGCATCATATTTATTTGACCCATTCTAACTAATATGATCAGGATGGTCGTTCAGAAAACTTAAATAAAGTAAATATGAATACGAAGTAATACTAGGTTAAAAGTTTATAATTCTATATTGAACGGGAAAACGTTGTCTGAGGAAAGTTTTGCAGTTTTACTACGTGTTATGAATCATCGTGCTTTATTTAACTTCATGAATAGATAGTTTGCAGAAGTTGAACACCCTCAATAATATTCACATGTGAATATTATGAGAGACAAGAGAGAGAAGTAAAAAACGGTAACTGCCATCATTCTTTTTTGAATGTTTGTAGGAATTAGTTGCCATGAAAGACAACACCTAGGTTGACAAAACTCGGATATTCCCTCAAAAATATAGCTACATACATATAGTGTTAGCATACAGTGTCGCAAAACAAGGATTTTTTAACACAACTCACTTTTTCATCTGTGTTAGACCAAAAAAGGATGCTAAGTATAATTCGTTACCTATTATAGTCAGGCTTTTAATACAAGTCGTTCAAATTCACTTTATTTTATAATATGTATGGATGTTCATTCAAGTTATTTTACCATTTGGAATATCGATTGATAAGATCCATAATCCAACATACAATTTCCAAGAATTGAGAAAACCTTGAATTTGGAAGCGGCCGTCTAGCCGATAATTTGAACAGAAAATTAGGTAATTTATATTCACAAAATGTGCTGGTGTAAAAATGTAAAAAACGTATTTATTGATAAGCTACGAGAATATTATTTATATAGATTTGTAAGAGTTAGTAATTGTTTAAAATTGGTAAACTTGTTATGTGTGGAAATTGCGAATTCGTTACTTGCCCGTTATAAAAGTGAATCATAAATACAGGGTGTTGTGATAAATCAAAATCTCAGAGTTGACAGCATTTTAGCCTTAGGAATTAGCCATAAAAGTTTTGCAGTTGATGAGGATAATATTAAAAGGAAAACACTGAACATCCTGTATATTTAACTCAGCTACAAAAATAAAATTGCGTATGTGTCTAAACAACTTGATGTTTTCCTATAATCGAATGCTGGATTTTGCCCACCACAAAGAGAAACTTTTCTAAAACTGTTTCGCAAGGATGTGTTCCCTTGCTAAGAAATTTTACACGATGCCTCCCTTGTTTTGTTAATTCAGTAGTAATATACAGGTCTTTTGATGATCCACTATTGCTATCTCTAAAACGGTAAGACCTATAAGGTCGGTTAAATAAGACAAAAGTTTCCTATTTCGGGGAACTAGAATAATCTCTCTTAAGATCAAGAATATCAAATTTGTTTTTGAAATATTCCCCAAAAACTAGAATTGGCGATTTTCGTTTTTCATCTCTACCGCCTCCATTTCGAATTTTATAATAAATAACAGAGGAATTTTCGAAACTATTTCATAATTGTTAAAATATGATATTTTCATCATCAACATTTTTTAAAGGACCTCTAACTTTTTTCATAGTTTTTTGTAGTCACTGTAATAACAAATTCAGCTGTGTATTACAATAGGTGGTGTTAAATTTAATCGACCTTCTAGGACTTACCGTTTCCGGCCTGTATACGATTATTTCCCTCAATGCAAATAATGAAACAGTTGAAAACTAGGCGGCGTTTACAGAGTTTCACAGTGATTAAATGCACTGCATTTGTTTAGATTTTGTGTTGAACAATAATTTTATCGAATTATTATAAAATCGAGTCATTTTCGAAAATTATTGATTTCCACACATTTCAATCTATGTGATAGAATTGGCCAATACTTGATGAAAATACATAGCTTATTCAAAAAACACTTCATTGTGAGATTTTCAGTGAACAACTTTCTCAAGCGTATTCATTCTGACTCGTCAGTATTGAGCATGCCTGAAGAAACTAATTTATAGCGAAACACGTGTTGCGGTTTTGTAAACTGTATTCAGTCAAAATCTCACATTAAAGTAATACTTGAATACATTTCAAACTATCAAAACTTGGTGCAGTCGGGATATAAAATACTATGCCATAATTTCAGGTTGTCCTTGTTTTCAACTCGTTTCAAAAAGCATTGCTTTCAAAAAGGTACTAATATCTCTTACTCAGAAGAAATGATTTCGAATCATATTCAAATTTCACTGCCACAAACTATAAATATTATAATAAAAAATACAGTATCAAAAATTTTTACTGGATATCATTAAGCAACTCAAATTTGTTTCTGAACTGAACTTGGTATCTGTACTTTCTCAAATGCCCGAATTTTGCTTCGAAATCCCTAATAGCAATATTTCAAGTTTTGTTGATAAAGAAATACCCACCAGTTTTTTCCAATATTGTTTGATTGATGAGGGATTCGATTTTTTCCAACAAAATAAGAGTAGAGGATGTTTGAAACCTCCCGCCACAGAAAGTATGTATTTGGCAGTCGAAAGCAACTCTTTGAAATGAACCGAATAACTTAATATTATTTTGTACGAGATGTTTCGGAATTCATTGTTCACCATTGATAAATAATCATTCTATCTTTATATTGGACAAAGTAAACAATCTTTAAAAACATATTCAAAGAAACATACACCACATTCTCAATATAGTTTTCTGTGACTTTATTTCTGTAGGAAAACATACAATATTCATTAAACCACAACCAAGACTGGGTCTTCTTCCGTTTTATGATGCGATTTATGACGATGACACATTCCCATTTGGAATAAGGGAAGTATAAACTTATTAAAGTTGGTAAAAAGAGAAAGTTAAAAATTAATACTTGTACTTTGATGATTCCAGTGTTTGGACGAAGTAGAGGAATAAATGGAAAATCAATTGATAACATTATTTTACAGAGTTTCAAACACCTCATACACTTATTTTGAAGCCCAGATGGGCTTTTTCCACTCTTCTTGGTAACCCTGTATACAGCAAAGATGTAAAAGAGAAAAGTAATCAATATTTTTACTATGATTTCAAAAAAAGCTGAAAATATAAAACATTTAGATAGGCTATTGATGTGATAAATTGTGAGAACAATAATATATCTGCTAAAAAAAGTGTATGAATTCAATGTTGCATTATTACTGTCAAATTTTAATGTGTAGCATTAACCACGTGCTTGAAAAAAGGCCTTTTGCGAAAATAAATATATTCAAAGACGTAAAAGATGAAGCCCTTAAAAAGATTATAAATGTTGATTTGATGTTAACAATTTCAAAATTAGTGATTAAGTTGAACTTGTGAAATAGTAAAGTCAAATAAATTGTTTTTTTTTTTTATAACTGAATGTGATATAGAATTATGTATATTATTTTTGAACAAGTTTTGCACCTAACTGAAAAAGTTTACGAAACATGTCTTCACAATCAAAATTAGGGATATAGAGTTGAACAAAAAAAATATACTTTGACTGTATGGCCAACAAGTTTCATTTCACAATGAATCGTCCATTTTGACTTTATTATTGATGTTGAAATGTCTATAACAATACTCAAAAATGTATAGTGAGAAAAAATATTTACTTACTGTATGTATTCATTGACAATAACTAAATAAAATCAGTATATATGAGTTTTTTTCTAGTCTTAATTTCTTTTTTGAACATATAGAATAGAATCATCAGTTTATACCAGAAATATTCTTTTGAGACAACCTCAAGTGATTTGAGTAATTATAAGAAAATAAGTGTTCAAAGTTCATTCCAATGTTTCTGGTCTCAAGTAACTTGATGGAAATCTTCCAAAGGAACTGAAAAATAGAAGTAAGGGCAATGACATTTCAAAGCCGACGAGATTCGTCTTCTTGTCTTTCACTGCAAGGCAACTAGGTGCAGACTAGAGCCCAAACATAACATAAACAATTCATAAATGCGTTGTGTTTGGGCTCTAGTCCACAATTAGTTGCCTTGCAGTGAAAGATGGAGTACGAATCTCATCGACGGTCGGTGTCAAAGATTGATTTTGCAACTGGCCGCCTTGGGGAGCCTCATTCATCTTTAACGTTCAACAGTTGAGTCCATATATGGTATCTTCATAAGGGGAGTTTAGGCTCTAGTCTACAATTCGTAATGGAATTGAAGCATATTTGGTAATGCCACACATCACTTCATAGTATAAAACAAAATCACTTCCCGCTGTCTGCCCCTATGTATGCTTAGATCTTTGAAACTATGTAACGGATTTTGATATGGGTTTTTTAATAGATAGACTGATTCAAGAGGAAGGTTTACATGTAGATAACATGCATAATATAGTAGAGAAACACTGATAATATTAGAGGTTTCTAATGTGATGTCATAAATAAACACATTTTTTCGCGCTTACATTGCAAACGCTGGCTGAACCCTATAAGGTAGATCAAAAAATATTTTACAGTATTGTACACAAAAAAGTCCGCGATGATATATGTCGCTACCTCTTAGGGATAACCCACAATAACCATTTTTCATCCTCGAAAATTAATGGATTATTTAAGAAGCGATTTTAACCAATAAGCAATACTCGTTATCCAATTAAGTACTATAAATACATTGTACATTAGATACAAATCAATATGGCCCTTTACAGCATGTTATTTAAATGAATATTTTCGAAAACATTACAGATTCAAAATGCAGAGACATAGCGGTTGCGGCGGTACCGGCCGGGGGAGCAGCGGCGCGTGCCTATAAATAGCGCGTTAAAGGCCGCGCTTCGCCCTATAGCACTTTATAATTAGCAGCGATCACATGCGTTTATGTTTATTTAATATGAATAAAGGAGTATGGTTATGAAAATTCTCTTTCGCTACTTTCGCACAGGCACCGCTATGAGAGCGCCTTAACGATTTTCCTGTAGTGCTTGTGTTTTGCCCCTAAAAAAAAACAGTCTCCAGATGGACTTCTAGAAAATTCAGGTGAAAACACTAGTCTTCCATTCTGAATATCTTCAAAAAACAATTCATTTAATTCACGCACATAAAAAAGAATTCAAGGAATTTCATTCATTGAAGTGACATTGGTATTTGAGAAAAAATATTTTGACTTTCTTCATCAACATGTAGAAAGTGAGGATATTCTACAAGAGGAAAAAAATGGCATGTCACTATAAACTCTGGACAAAGATGTGTACATCATGCTCAGAAATTTCTTTCAGATATAAACTAGGAGGTAAAATCCATTGGAAACCACTTTCAATTATGAACATAAATTTATGCATTGACTTCATCATTCACAAGATTATTTTTTCTTCAATTCCTGGAGTATGATAATGAATCTATATTGAAATCTCCATTCAGTACCCATTTCTTACCTATCAAATTTATTTAACGACTTGCAGGATTTCATTTAGTTGAGTTTTGCCAAATTTCTAGATTCTTATAGCAACACCTCCTCTTCCGATTTATAGTTAGTCAAATAACTTTCTATATGCAAATGTGATCGAGAGTGAATTGACTGAATTTTGGTGAATGATGGTTGCCTCAGAAATTTAATTTATACTGGTAATTCTTGTCTGAATGATGAGGTAAATTTTCAGTACAATTTATAATTTTTCAGTTTTTGAAATGTAGCAATTTATGACTAGTGAGGCAGAAGTTGGAAGCACAATAATAGGTACAGTTACAATTTTTTTCAAGTGAATCCAGAAAAATACGAAACAGCATTATTTTTTTTCTTTATAATACATACTTTTAAGAGTACCAAAGTTTACCTTTTATTTTTGATAAAGTAGGATTTAGACGGTACTTATTATTTCATTTGTGAAAAATGTATAGATGTCCTTTTGTCAACATTTTTCGCGAAGTTGATTCATATTATCTTTCTTACATCTTTACCCCAGAGGTTACTGATATAGCTAATGAAATTCTATAAATTGATGGATGTAGCCGTTACTACGTTGTAGGAGATCATAATAAAGAAAAGAGAATTGAAATTTCTTTGTTTTTTACCACTTTTATTTGTAGCCAACGTTTCAAACTTATACATTAATGTATAATGTATAAGTTACTGCAGTTTCGTCATATAAGGACATTTTCAAAGGTATACATTAATGTATAATGTATAAGTAATGTTAATGTATAAGTTTGAAAATGTCCTTATAGGACAAAACTACAGTAACGTTAGTTACAAATGAAAGTGGTAAAAAACATAAAAAGATTCAATTCTCCTTTCTTCAGTAAAATTCTACAATTTATTCACTACTATGTGTAAAAATTTTTAAAAATATATGCTTCAAAATACAAGTAATAGTCTTGGTAAAAATAAGCCTTAAAACTCCTTAAAAAACCTAACAATATTAAAACATTCAGTCCTCGTTTTTATACGTAACTACAGTCTCCATTTTGTGGATATTGGTAGTAAACGACCTCATTTTCACACTTTGGGCATTTTTAATATTAGCAGGTTGTGCTTCGGCCCATTCTTCAGGTAACTTTACATCACTCTTGGTGTATATTTGGATATCAAAGCTGCACAAACAGTCTAGAAGCGGAAGATATGCCACAGAAGACGCTATTTGTTTCAGGACATCCCTGATTTCGTTCTTAATTTGCTTAAGGGGCTTCTCGGATACTTGTTCAGAGTCATTGGTGTCTCCTTCGTATTCAACTTTGAAATCCCAACGTTCCATTACTTCCAAGGTTTTTACATTTGTAATCACCACAGCTATTTTGTTAACTGTTCGTTCAATTAACCAGTCTGGAAAATCATCCAATATTATATAGATAGATACTTTATTTGTCATCACTAAAGTTGTGTGCAAAAGTACAAAATGTGTTTAACTAGTCAAGATTCATTCTCCCCCAAAGATACATAGTTTGCAGTCCGTCCATCCTCTATTCATTCTATAATATTGTTTCAATATAAATTTCAAGAAAAATTGTTACCAAGAAATGTATCACATGAAACAAGCAATAAGTAACATTGCAAAAGTTACATATATTAAAAATTTTCATGAAAGGATATAACCGTATTGAAGATATTTTCCAGATTTGTTAGTGGTGTCCAGGTTTTGTCTGATATTTTGTTTACAACTGCAGTGGACGTTATCGAAAGCAATGAGACAAACTGCCTTAGATGCCCTAACAGCACATAATATCTGTGGGTAATAAGCGTCGTCTTTGATGTCTACCGCAGTTGCAGATGAATCGACAGGTATTAAAATCTACAGAAGGTTGAAAAGCAGATCAAGAACTCATCTATTTGTCAGAGGAGTAGTATTCATTCTCGCATAAATAGTTGTATTTTTGAAAATCATGTTTGTTAATCTCCCCTATTTACTAATGAAATAATTATAACGAAAGGTTCCTTGGTATACATGAAAAATTTGTGCTATTCCTAATCTTGAAAATGGTACATGCAAATCAAATTGTTTGCAAAGTTGAACCATCAACTTAATGTAATAAATTCAAATGTTGAAATTCCTTGAGTCATCAAGCAAGTCAATACATGTGAATTATTAAGTTATGTGATCTGAATTTACATTATTGCAGAAAATGTATTTGTATGTTTTTATATAATGGTCATGTTCAGAAGCATGTTTTCAAGTACTTCTAAATTATGCCCCGCATACAAGATGCATTTCATGATAATAAGGAGTCATTAAAAGCTTCTTACTAATGAATATTGATTGACAACTTTCTTGATAATTCCATAGTGAGTAAGAGCATAATTACTCTTTTTTCTTAGAAACATTCATTTAATAAATATAAAAGAGGCAAAGAAAACTGAACCCATTACCTTTGAGCTGACCAAGTGTTGTAGACAAAAACTGCTTTATTTTGTCATCTGTAGACATCAAAATCGTGAGACCGTAGTTCTCCTCTGCCTTAAAGTTCTCAGGAGGGTACAATCCCCGTTGGAATAATATCGAATTGATACCGTAATCTACAAGGGAATCTCATCATAACCCTCATAATATCTTTATTGATGTGATAACTTACTCAAATAATCACAGACTATTGCAGCAGAACCCTTTAAAGTGATGGCAGTTTTGCTTTTTTGAGCGGCCGAAGACATTTTCTTGGACAGTTCTATACTTTAGGATCTGATCCGATTTATAGGAAAAATCTGGATTCAAATACAGAACCAAATACGTTACAACTTCAAAATTTTTGAAGTGAACTGTCAAATGTCAAAATAGTATCATAATCACAAATAACCAGAAGAACAGATGCGACCACAGAACAAAGGTTTAGTTTTGTGCACACAAAACGGATTCACTCATTTGCGATATTTTCTTTGTAGTACAGAACGACAGTAAACTTGAGATATTTCATTTCTCGAATTGACATAGCATTTGATATAGGTAATCGAATGTTCCTACTTTCAGAGGTATATATTTTTACTTACAAAAGTAAATCATACTTTCTCGATTCATTCACCAACTAGGAACTGAAAATTATTTGAAAAAAAAATATGCTTCCATTAACTACGAAAAAAGTACACCTTTTGTTTTCAAAAACTACCAACACTATTTCATTTTCTGGAAAATCAATTGTCTTATTTCTCATAAAAATACAGATGAATTTTACTAGTTCGGACTTCCATTGTCTAATATGATATGATTCGAAATCTCTGAAAGAACAAATAAAATTAAAAATTAAAATGAATAGCTAAAAATAACAAAGTAATGGCACAACCTGCTTCAGATCCGGAAACACCAACCATAACAGCCTTATGAAAACCAGGCCACCAAACGCGGACTGCGATTCCAAGAATTACATTTACCATATACCCAGCGAGGAGAAACCAGCAAATCGGAAATGGAAGAGCATGTTTGGACTCATCAACATAACATCAAGTGGTCCCAAGCTGAGATCATCCACAGGGAAGTACATTGGTTCAAGAGGATGTTCAAAGAAGCTGCATATGTGTTGTCCACCGACGCATAGGTGAAAGTATTCGAATGACTTATAAATAGTCATCTGTCGGAGAAATAGTCTAGTCATCACTCGAAGAAGATTTTGGATACTATCAATCGAAACGCCGTGAAGTAAAACTTGGTTTGAAATTTTTAATTCATTTTTAATTGGTCAATTTTTAATTTCTGGCTCATTTTCATTTTATTGTATTTATTGCTCAATATAATTTTCATTCATTTCAGTATTTAATTTTATTTGTTATTTCAGAGATTTCAAATTGTATATCATATTAGACAATGGAAGCCGAAACTAGTAAAATTCGCCATGAAACATTGTCAACAACTTTCCACAAAAAAATATACGTAATTTACAATTCTGTATTTGTAAATATGAATTTGTTATGAATTCGTTATTATTGAAAATTGTACAATAAATTCATTTCATGTGCATTTGCTTACCCATTCAATTCAATTTCTAATATAAATCAGTCGTCTTCACAGAACTAGTTCTGTGAATGTCTCAGTCAAATTAGAAACGAAGTACTTACCTTTAATAGGGATAGCGCATATATTTCTTTAATCTTCCAGTGAAAGAAATTTCTCTAAACTCTTCTTTCTTCAAAATATTCGAATTTGAGAATAGACTTTAATAATTTGAACTTAAGATCTTGAGTTTAGGCAACTTTCATCAAACGCTAACGCGACTCGTGGTTCTGAACTACAACTACTACAACCATAATTAATTAACAATAAGAGAAAAACTACTTCAAAATTATACTACCTTATCATCAATAATAATAACAATATTTGAAAAACACTGGATATTTCAATTTTGACAACTTAAAGGCCGCTGTGTGAATGATCCACTTGTTCAACATATTTCGTTATAAATACGTTTTTGGCACATTACATTTTATATTATGAAGAAATTAAAGTTTTATTTGTAATCCCAAGCTGTTTTCACAGCTTTATTGTTGAAATCAGAATATCACAAACTGTCAAATATTGATTATTTCATTTATCTATTGTGATTTGGCCAAGTCTCAAAATAGCTTTACTGAAACAACTACAGATATTTCATTTTATTCAAAAGACAGAGACTATAAATGTCCGATCTTTCCCAGCTTATTAATATATAAGCTTCAAAGTTCTCAATGTTTTTCTCATCTTCCCCTATATGTGAAGAACTTTAAATCAGATTATAAATGAATTATTATTAAACACTGGCACACAGGTATGTCATTGATAATGAATTCAACTTTGTATTCGAGCACAGGTCAAGGTTTTGTGTCCTAAAAATTTGATATACATATTTTATTGAACAAGTAATAGGTTTCAACCCCAATTGTCTATATATAGAAGATTCTACTTCTTAAAGTGAGCAGGAGTGACTGCTGATTGGTTAATATTTTTATCTCTTTTATTTTTGCAAAAGATTACCAAATTGTTATGAAGATCAATTTTTCTTTTGTAGGAGATTGTTAAATTTTGAGGTTTTAGCCTTCACATGATTTGCTAGCTACATGTTTAGACTAAAGTGGATAACACACTTATAGGAGCCACACCATTTCTATTTTGGATGTGAATGGCACGCTTGTGAATCATAGGCTAGTTTAAGATAAACACATTATTATTAAAGCAATATTTTCCTTCCTGAATTGATTGCCTGCATTGATCTCAATTTTTCTGATATTTTCCTAAGATGCAGGTATCGAAGGTTTCATAACTCGAATTCAAACTCTCTAATTGACCAACTCCTCTCAGTTGCAATCATAGCCTAAAACTATGATGAGTTTTTTAAACCCTTTGTTTTTAAATACTTCAATTTGTTTTTGACCCAAAAATTGCAATGTATTTAGGTTAGGTTAGATTAGGTTAGGTTAGGTCAAAAGTGAGTGGGCCTATTCGACCCTCCACCGCAACTCACAAGGGTTTATTGTGGTTCACACCCATTTTTGACGAAGTCAATTAGTTTATACGGTGAGTTATCTTTCAGGACAGATGGTAGAAGTGTGGTTCTACCAAACTCTTAAAACCTGATTCAGTCCACAGCAGGGCAGGCACAAAGTATATGCTCTGCTGTTTCATCATTTTCCAAACAGAGGCGACACACACTGTGTTCCGACAGTCTGAGTCTGTGCATATGATGATTCATACGACATGCAATGAATTTACTTACAGTTATAGTACAGTTGGGTTTGAATTATCAGTTCATAAACTAGAAACCAAAGAAAATTTTACCTAGATGTGCATAGTACACATGAGAGCATTAAGTAAAAAATGAATAAACACTGTGTATATATAGTGTCAAAAAAACAGTAATGTCCTCCTAACAACAAATTATATGTCATTTGAAAATTATACTGTTCCACACTAGGCACACAGCAACTTCCAAAAGTGCTCAGTCAAAGTGTTAAAAAGGTGTAGAGATGAGATTAACATATGTCTATAGGACTCCTAATGCACAGTGAAAATTGAAACTGTTGGCAAAAAATCAACCAGTTAGTGGGTAGTAAAAAAATAATTACAAAGGAATTTATTACTTTACTTTCATAAATATGTACAGTGGTAATAGTGAATTATATATTTTCAATAGACCTATAAAAAAATTAAAGTCAATACAACATGCACTTAATAAATTAAAATCAAAAAGATTCACTTAATCAGTTTGGCAGAAAACAGTAACAAGCAACTATAAAAATAACATTTTTAAATTTGTATTCAAAATCACGGTATTTTAGTTGAAAGGGGAATGAAAATGTTCAAGAGAGTTTTAAGTATTTTTGTACAAATATTTGCGATCGTTTTAAACGTTGTAGAATAATTAATATACATAAAAATGAAATTTATAGTTTCCCAATCTTTCTAATAAATCTTCGATCCTAATTTCCTCAATGGTCAAAATTAACTAAAGAAACACCATATATATGTCTGCTCTCTTGAAAAACAAATGTGCACTCTAGCAAAACTAAAGCTGATAAATAAATTAAGTCAACGAGAGTTTCGTTCACTCCACAGGTCACCCTGTGCATTCCAATCACCCGGAATCCAAACAACTCCAAAAGAAACATTCACAAAACTCACACAATTCGATTCGTTGCTGAAAATGATCAAAAGTAATCTTTGTCCATCATCTCACCCATACATTAACTTAGATACTCAAAAATAACCTAGTCGATTTTAACAGCTGCATAGATTTTGCGAACAAATGCATATGCTGCAAAGAATCCAATGGTTCCCGTCAACAACCAGAAAGTGAACACCATCAGGCCCGTATAGCCGATGTACAACAACGTTGGGATGAATTCGGTAATTTCAAGTTTTGTCATGAAGTAGAAAACTGAGTATCCAAGAATATAGAGGGCGCTGCCTCCTGACACTATAAAGCTCCTCCACCACCAGTGGTAGTCCTAAAAAAAACATCGAATCATCTCACATCAACCGGTTCCAAACTTGAGTACTATCAATCACTTACCTCTCCGCACAATTGGAAGTAAACCATGACGATGGAGATTTGTGAGCACGATATCACCAGAATGACAAATACCAGAAAGAGAAAGCCGAATAAGTAGTAGAACTGATTCTCCCATATGGCGGTGAATATGAAGAAGAGCTCGATGAATACTGCTCCGAAGGGTAGAATGCCTGCCATCAGGGTACTGAAATTACGTTAGATGAGATGATGGGAATGGTTGATATTGTAAAAAGGAGATGGAGAAAAAATACAGGAAGACGTGGATAAAAAGATACAAGAAAGTATCCGTGAGAGAGGGAGAAAGCAAATAGGGTACCTTATTTTTGGATTGACATGAAAGGTTTGTGGGAAAGTACGGGGTACACGAGAACAAGAAGTATTGTTTCATGTTGGGGAGTGAACATTTCTTTTTTTTTTGTTGAAAATAAAACAAACAGAAAAACACACTCTACTGTATAATATAAACAAGCTAAATTAGAACTTGTCCAAATCATAAATTTTTGTTTTAGACGTTCCTTTTTTTTTTAAATGGTTTCCCTTTTGAAACCCTCACGAGTAAAGAATTGCGCCTCCCTTTTTCATTACTTTTAAGGTTCTTAAAAATACAATGAAAAAAGTTAAAATTTTCAAAAAATTTCAAGGACTGGATTTTGTAAGAAAAACATTTAATATGGTGCTACTTAAATCTTGGAATAAAGTGCTGTCAAAACTCGGACGTTTTATGTAGTCTTAATTTGCAACAATGATGCAAACTTTTAAAAAATGATAAATCAATCATCATTACTTTATGCAGGTATAAATTTTAATTTGGACCAAAAATTTATTTCAGCCATTATAAGGCGAAACACTTGTTGCGTTTTTGTAAAATCGTTTAGTGAAAATCTCACAATAAAGTGTTTTTTGAATACGTTTGAATGTGGCAGATAAAGAATTATCACGATTTTTTCAGCGTCTTTTTCTAAAATCAAATGTAACTATTTTTATAAGTTTCAAGAGGTGAATCATTTCTAGATATTTGATGATTATGATTCTAGTTTCTGTATGGTACCAATTACTTGGAGAGGCATTTTTTGTCACTATTAACAATGATTTCACAAACTACACAAACATTAGCTTTTTTAAGTGATTGAAAAAGCTAATGTTTAGCGAAACATGTTGTGATATATTTTTTCAATAAAGTTTGTGGAGAACAAATCGTTTAGGTGTAGTTTGTGAAATTACTATGGATCTTCATCAAGTAACGGACGAATCAATCAGAATATTAACAATGACTATGAGAAAGACAGATCAATAATCATCAATTCATTCAGGTAGAGAAGCGCCCTATTAGTAACGTATTGATTTTTTAAAAATATACTTTAATTTCAAAAGGTTTTAATTCCCAGAACATCGTTTTCACAATCAACAAGCACGGTCTGGTCAACATATTCAAACTACATTGCTAGTTTAACAGAATGAAAATAAAATAAATGTGCAAGGTGACATGTTCAAGGACAGAACTATGGGATATGCAACAAGAAATTTATCTCCTTGAAAACTCGAGTTTCTGCTTTTGCTACTCGATAATGTTCAAACCATTCATCAACAACTGTATTAGATTAACAGCAATCAATGAGTAATATTTTTAAGTGAAGTCTAGAAAGTCGAGTCTAGAAAGTGAAATCTAGAAACTGAAAAACCTTTTAACTTTCTAAATCCTCACTTCAAGACACAATTATAGCGAACATTTTTTACTTACCACAAAATCGGATTCATATACCAATGCTGCTCCGGTACCTGCCTCGGGATCTGGTTGGTCCTGACAGGATGCTGGTACGGTTGCTTCCTGTATCCAAAATAGTAGCCAAGGTAGACCAAAGGCAAGGATATGAATACCCACATCAGCAGAAGAGAGATCATAGCGGAGAAGGGAACTGCCCCGCTGCTTGCTTTGCCCCAGATGAAGAAATTGAGGAAGAAGCAAGTGAGGCCTAGCACTGCGGGGTAGAGGACAGCAGTGAGGAAAGCTGCTCTCTTCCATTCACGTCCTGGAAAATAGTAGAACTTTCCCTAATATTTCAAATCCTGAAGAGGCTGACACAACCAAAAGGCAGGAAATTTCAATGAAATATTCACACTGACAGTCAAGACAAATTTTACTGAAATTATGGGTATACTCTTCTATTAAACATGTTTATACGATGGTTTTATTTTATACTAACGACTAATAAAGCGTTATGTCATAAAAACATTTATCAAAATTGATTTTTATTGCCCTAGAACCGGTGGAAGTTTAGAAACTGTATCATAGTGAATTTATAGTGAGTGTTCGAAAAAAGTTTGTGATTAGATGATTTTTTATGATTTCATGAAAAGTCCAATTCCTCAAAAATATATCGAATCGCTTCATTGAATTCTGAACGCTGAATATGAATTAAGAATAAAGTTGAGTAAAATTACTCCCAGAATCGACTCTATTTGTGACAAAAAACAAGACCACTTATCACATTAACGTATCCGCCGGCGGACACCAAGACGTGTTTATTTATTTATTTAGCCTGATTAATTATAATTATATTATTCAAGCACCTACTTTATATTATTTTTTCAATATTTTTATAAAATAAACACGCAAGACTATTTTAAGTATTTCTTTTTGAATAAAATATTTCATTTGTTCTATTACCTAACACTAAACATGTACATCCATTGCTCATTTGTAATATTTCTTTAATGAAATGCATATCAATAGTCAGTATTTTTTAAAGGGGTTCGCTATGGTTTCGAAGGTCTAATAGGGGTACGTGGGACAATAAGTTTGAGAATAGAAGAACAGTTGATACTGAATGGCATACAACTATTTGTTTTCCAAAATTAAGAAAAACAACCTAAAATGTTGCATCATTCTTAATCGTAACAATGCCAACCCTCCTTACCCAGTGCATCAAACAATGTATTATTGGAAGAAAAAAAACACATCTAATTGATAGCTCACTGACAGTATTTGATAGATAGAACTTGACACAACAAGGAAACACCTTTGTCACACCAGAACAAAAACACTGTCTCTGGACACACAATTTTGTTCTGGTGCTTCCCGTCTTTTCTTTATATTTATTGACATTATTCATCTGATTGTTCCCTTATTTTTAAAAGAATATGAAGACAGTGATTTTCATCACCACAAGAAGTTGTTGAAGCCATCCTAAATCACAAAGAATGTTTTGAGAATTCGTGTGAAGGGATGCATATTGTATATTGTATATTGAAGGCAAATATTTTTGAAAACAATAAAACAGTTTGTCCATAAAAAATGTTTCCTACTTTTTATAGGTGATCCTTATACAAAAATAATTGAATGAATATAAGTCGAAAATTTAGTAAAGAATTCAACATTCAATTATTTTTTTCTCACTCTTTTTACCACTTATGAACTTATATCATAGCAAGAAAATCAAAAGAAGCATATCTTCGAGGTGTGTATCCAGAAGTAAGAAAAATGCATCCTTTTTTAAGTTTCTATTCTGTTTTACCACAAATGAAAGCAACATTTTTTCCGAAGAATTGGTTACCAAATTATAGAAAATATCGAAGTAAATCTACTCTGCTCCGAAATTCAATCATTTAATATTATATTTTATTACATAGTTGTAAGTACAAGGACGGCACTTTCAGATTAGGTATGATAAAAAATTACATATTTTAATCAGTAACAGAAATTCTAAATAAGTTGGATGGTGATAATATCCAAAGATTTTTATGATTTGTATGGTATTTCAGTTTTGCTTTTGTGTGTTATGTAAACTCTGAAATGGAATTCTGTAATCTAATTTGTAGTTTATACTTTGAAGTACACAAGAAACGGTTAGAATATATAAAAGTGACATTTATGAAGTACTTGAAGTATAGAATGGTGGAGATCTGCAGCTCAGAATCGATGAAGTTAAGGAAATACTTTGGTTTACCAGACTGCAGATACTAATATTCCGAGACCTTTTTTTATATAGTGATAAATAACGGCATATCCCCCAGTATTTTAGGTGGCATTAGATTCTATACTCTATATATGATTCTTAGGAGTTATCTACTGCTGTTCTTCACATCCAGCATATTCATAACATGCTACTTAATGGAATAGAATCATTTTTCTAAGTAAGAATACTTTAGCATGTCATTTAATGTATTTGAGAATAGTTTAAGAAACCTCATTTTGTGACTTTACTTATAAGCCATCTCAATATTGAATTTACGTTATTGTTAGTCTGATTAGGAAGTTTACAAATAGTGTAACTATTGAAAGACTTTCTCTTCCAGTTTGTGTCTGAAAGTTACTTTACATTATCTACACATCTATGTATAAAGTTACGCTTTTAAAATTGATTACTTCCTTCCTTTCTTTGGAAGACTCCCACATTTTTCTATATCAAGATGGAGAAATAGAAAGCCAGAACCTTTTCCCAAAAAAATAAATAAATAAATGATCATCAAAATACCAACCTTTCATAGTTTTATAGAGACGGGCCGACAAATACCCTGCTACTGCCCCATGAATCATATAAAAGGTGATAGCTGCAGTTGTGAGAGCTCCTCTAGATGCTGGAGACAGCATACCCAACATAGCGAAAACTAACGAAAAAAAGAAATTTCAATTAATTGTACCAATAGGTACTACACCATTTATTGAGAAAAACAGTATACCGCATTAAAGAAAAATTATATAAATTATAATCTGTTAATAAAACTGGTAAAGTGCTTCATTCAGCTGTTTTTCAAAACATTCTTATAAGTTCAAGGAAAATAGTGGAATTCGATGCAGAATAAGTGTCAGTTTCTATTGTCAGAATATCATTCCTTTCAAACTGTTTATAAAAAAAGTTCAACCCATCTGACAAAACTTACAAATAGTTATCAATGACATCAGGAAAATCTGAATTCCAGATCCAATCAGAGCAGCAAATAACCTAGAGTTTTTTGGTGGTCTAAAAACATCCCCATGCACTAGTTTCCACCCAGTTTCTTCAATGGCTTCGTCATAACTTTCATCTGCGTTATATTTAGCTATGTCCCGTCTCAGAGTCCTCACCATTATCATAGTTAAAATACCTTGAAAAAAAACTAGATTTAGCAACATATAATCATTGTTTTTTTTTTGAAAACAGATGAACAACATTAATATATACCTGCTAAGAAAAAAATCACCACAATGGAGTTTATAATTGAAAACCAATGTATCTGAGCATCGCTCATCGCTAAATAGGTGTCCCATCTTGATGCCCAACTGACTGAAGACTCTTCCCATTCCACTTCATAGGTGAAGAATAATTTGGTGCCTGAGACGGGATCGACCACCTGCGGTCTGGGTTTGGATGGAAATGAGCATGTTTTTCCATCAAATTTCAATTCATCCATGTGGACAGATTTTGCAGTTGCTCGGAAACCTACCACCCGATATATGTTTCTGGAATTGAACTCGCTGGTGACAGGGACACGAATTTTAAACAAAAACTTACGGTTCTGGAGTGTGATAAAGCAACGTTAGTTTCAAGTGATTGTTTATGAAACTTCTGTCACCGACTGTATTTCCTAATCGGTAACCATGCTCAAATTGGATTTCACTGGAGTCTGAGTTGATGGTTTGCGTTGCTGCAGGCAGATTGTCTACTAACCTGAAAGGAACTCCTCAAAATTAAAGGAATCCTACAAACCACTAGTACTTATAATAATGATAAGTTGAGTTTTTTCATTTGTAATTTTTCATTAATTAGATGTGTTATTTGATGTAAAGTACAAAAATTAAAACTTAAAAATTATGAATATTCACTTAATATCTTCAACAAATGACTTTGAAATTCTAAAATATTGTAGAAGCAATTTGGGAGCCTTTTACCTATTGTCCTATAGAAATACTATTGTCTACGATGTGTTTGCGTGTGGGTGTGTGTGAACAAAACAAATATTTTGATAAATGTAACTATTTCTTGAATTTTTGGAATTCCTTTATTTTGAGAGGATATGTAACTGGATAATCAAGTGTCCTGTGATGCTGAAACCTCTAATAGAAGAAAACTATGGATGCATTTCAATCCTGACTAGGGTACACCAAATTGCTGAATGCGGAAACCTATCCTAACATTAGTTCTATATCTAGTTATTTGGTATATTTCCTTATGAATTTTCACCTTCATAATCGGAATATACTTTATCATAATAAGAACATTTTCTCCATGTCAAAGTTTCAGATAAAAAAAAATACACAAGAAAGGAATATAAGATGTTGCAAAATAATAATAAAATGGACAACCAATGAATTGAACTGATAGAAATCACAAACCAATAAAAATCAATACAATGATATCCCAAAGTGTATGCTAATATTAAAATTGAGTTGAAAGATAGAAGATGGATTTTGTAGTATCACATGTCATGTTGTTTCATGGAAGTCTAAAAAATGAAAAAACTAAATCAATAGAGAATCTGCCGAAGTGAAATGAAGGTCAAACCGAATAGTTAACCTTGAAAAGTTACTACGTAATATATACCTGAAGAGTCCAATTGATCACTAACTTGTCGTTTTCATAAATTTTGGTAACTTATTGAATAACCTATTAAAAAATTTAATTTATATAGTTAATTTACTTTCCTTAGATGATTAACGTTTCAAAATTCAATCCCTTACCGTTCTCAAAACCAAAAAAATCCATTTGTAAATAAATACCTCATACGATATATTTCCATTGACAAACGTCAAAGGAATATATTAATACACTTTAGCAGACTCTCTATTGATTTAGCCTCACTTTTCAGATTCTGGAGTACTTCCAGTGAAGATGTCTTTCCAGGACTGAATGTTTTATTATTAAAATTTTCATCATTTTACGAACAAGACCTAATGTAATCAACATACTCACAAATGAACAAAGTATTCGTGCTGTATCCTGTCTACAACATTTTGGGACTCACTAACACCCCAATGTATTGGCTTGTCGGGTGAATTACACAACAGAGCGCAAGGACTTTGTTCGGCCATTTTCACAATGTAAGGAGTGTTCACGATTCTATCACCCCTTAACACTTCTCCTAAATTCTCCGATTTATAATGGATTGCGTCAGATCCCCCTTTCGGCAGGCAAAAGGGCAAGGAGTAATATTCATAGGGCAAAAGGGTGTTGATACTAGTCATCTTCACAGCTTTTACTTCTATCGGGTCTCCTTTTTTGAAATCTGTTGGAGCCATTCCTGGCACGTAGAATTGGTAACTTGGCGACAAGCATGTTAAAAAAATTATTTGGACAAGGAAAACACAATTCTGGAAAATATATAAGTAGATGTTGTGGTTATGTTAACGAAGATTAGGTGGCGCAAAAAGGCTTACCCCATGATACATCTTGCAGGGTACTAGTTACTACCAGGGTGACGGAATAGGGCAAAACTATTGTATATTATTTGGAACTTTATTGGTTAAATAATGCGAAAATCCATTTTTTTACCTAAAATGCATTTGTCAGATATTAAACTATATAAAACTTTTGACAGTTTGACAATCAAAATTATTGGGATTGGCATCTGTTGTCGAAAATTATGTGTTAAAATTTGAAAAGTATTAATATGTCTTCCATCTACTAGATGGTGCTAATAAATCATTGTTTATAACTATTGTAAATAATAATACTATTGTTTGAAGCTTATTTCTCTTCAAACAACGGTAACACTTTCTAAAACAATTATTCTGTGACTAAAAAAACATCTATATTTCTAGTACATTATCCATTTTTATTCATGCACCCTATATGATGCTTGTTCCGGTTTTCCATAGGCATAAGATATTAAAAGTGATCACAAAATTAAAAAAATATTTCAAAACCAATCTAGAAAAATGTTGAACAAACCACGCCACGTTTAAAACATCCATACCTATTGACTTATGAATGTCATATTGGATTAACACCGCGGGAACCAAATGGTCGATACATAGGTATATTCTTATCGATGTGAAACCACTTGAGAAAAATGAAACCCTTTTTAATGCTTCGATATCCTGAACAATAGACCATATTTCACTTGACGAGAGAGGAGGCATTTCGTGGTCTAAAATAAATTTATTTCAGTGTTATTTTCAAATTTTCTTTCGGAATTTGAATAAACCATAAT